>VZSV01000162.1:1483159-1531064 GCA_013398735.1 Nothocercus julius | reverse complement strand
ACATTTTTTTTGCACACTTTTGTTTAGGCCCCAGTATGGGGGGCCTAAACAAATTTAGGCCAATGGGGCCTAAAGTGGAATATCAGAGGCAAAACATACAGTACTCTATTAAAGCCTCATATTTTAAAGCCTCAACTTTTTTGCTTCACAAAATTTTGCTTTCACGTATGGCAAATTTCAGATTCCAATCACAAGGCTTGGGCGCTTTCACACTTGAAAACGCAGGCAATTAAGAAAAGGCTAGCAACATGAACAACGTGTGCCCGGGATGGGACTGTTCTCATGTCGCGCTGTGCAACGGCGGCTCGACCCACCGCGCAGCTGGACGCACTCTGCTATAAGGCACATCATTGAGCCATTGATGGAGAGAGGCCAAGGAGGCTTCAGTGCTGTGAAAAGGAGAAGTGGCTTGGAAACAGAAATGATAATCCTTGCGTTTTTCAAAAACTGTCCAGCAACTTGGTTCTCCTGTGATCTCCCGCTCGGTGGCTGATGACATGCTTTTAAATCCCGGGTGCTGCGGTTTCTCCTGACTGCACACATGCACACATTGTCACAGGTCCCTCCTTCAGTAAAAGGAGTGTTATCCCATTGTCCATTTTACAACAGGAAATGTTGAAGTCAAGATGCTCAGTGGACCAGGGTGACATTTATGGGTCAAGATGCACATTCAAATGCAAGCTGATTTTCACAGCAGGGATGTGAGACACAATGACACCTATAAGCAAACCCCTGGGCACTGGTTCTGAACAAGCTCTTTTTTTTCCTCCACGGGATACAGCATATCAGCTGGTTTCTCTCAGGAGAAAGTAACTTCACTTTGGGTGATTTCACTTACGTGAAGGAGGAGAAGGTGGCTTTGAATTTCTATCATTCACTTGAGGAAAAAAAAAAAGTAACAAAATTTTACTTATATTACCTGCACTGTTGAGGCAAGTTGCAGAGCAGAGTCAGACACTCTGTGCCTTAGCCTATGAGTTCTCTGCCATTTAGCTGTTGAATCTGCGCCTTGCTGCTGGGCCCTGTCCACAGAAAGGCTTCAGTCGAGAGCCTCGTTCCTCTAACGGGGACTGCAAGGGACACTCTCAGGGAAAGCCTTGACCTGCTCCCTACCTAAGGCAGTTCCCGGAGTCAGAAAACAGGGACATGTGGCTATGTGGCTGCCCTGAATGAATCTCTCTCCCTTTTTTTTTTTTTTTTTTTTAAATTAAAAGTAAGGCAATTTTAGGAAAAGAAAATAAGGGATGAAAATATCAAAAACTTGCTAGGGACAGAAAGAGTGGTCACTAAACCTTCATTTTCTGGTATCTTGTTTTAACTTGGTGTTTTGTTCAAAAAGTAGCACAAACATTCAAATAATGCTAGTAAATAATGATGCCAAATGAGTGATTGATAGGGAAAACCAAGGAATTTTATTGCAATTGGAAGTTAGCTTAGGAAACACTTATTACACCTTGCTTCCATCAGGAACATATCTTCCACTTAACATCTCACATTACGAGTAGCCTCCTGGGACTGATTTCAAAATCAATGCTTAGGTGTACCACATACCAAACTAACTCCGGAACCTACAGGTCAGATTTTTAAACTCCTGTTGGAAAGGAGGATCAAAGTTTTCTTGCTGGCTTTTGGTGAACTTGAGACACTTTGAACAAATACTAGCCTTCAAAAATATAGAACTTTTAAACTTTAATGTCTGGCATAATTCTGAGTTATACTAATAAATAAATAAAAAGCACTGTGTGAATTTTACCTTAAATAATTATCTTTCTTCTCCTCCCACACATAAGCCTATTTTTTAAAATGCACACATATTTACTGTATGGGGCCCAATATTGATAACCTTATAGGGTTTTCTATTATTTAACTCTTTGTGTAAGGTCACAAATTTTCTTTCAAAGTGTTTACAAGAAAGATATCAAGAGATCAGCTTTTTCCTCCTGCTAGGATTTTTTGCACCATTCTTGCATTGCTGGCATCTTCATTTTTAAATGAAGAGAATGACTATTTTTTAGTTTATTCTGTTTTCACTCTATCTACTATATGTCTAATATTTCCGTGTTCTGTGAGTCTTTGGTTAATAAAATATTAACAGGTTTTATAATCATTTTTTGAGAATATCTGAATGTGCAACATGGCAGCATACTTTAAAAAAAACATGGATGAAATCTGCACATGCTCATGAAATCCAGTGCAAAAGAAGAATCTCTTTTAAAAATAATAACATCAGGAAATGAGGGATAATCACGTTGGCAGCATAAGTCTTTTTTCTTAGGGGTTGAGAAAGATGCCATATAGCAGGCACTGCTGAACAAATTCCATTACAGATTGGACGACGTCACATGTTTGAAATCTAAAGAATCTTTCACGGTTTAAGATGTCCAATCACCACTTCAGTAAAGTGGACAGAGGGGGAAAGAGTTCTCTGTATAGCATATTCATCCATTACAGTAAAAATGAACTTGGAGGGGCATGAGCAAGTTCACAGACTTCATGGGAACATTTTAGCAGAACAATGTTGGTCTTTTGGAGCTCTGCTGATTGGTATTTGAGTCATTTCAGCAACAAAGTTCAAAAGCCTGGCTGTAAGAGCCATCTTTATTGTACTGCACTTGCAGAGAACAGTAAAACTAGTTTGCCCTCACACAGCAAAGGGCACAGTGACTCAGAAGAATATGCATACTGATTCTACTTGGTTGATTTTCATTTGTCTCCGAAACAAAAACTCTCAATCACTAAAATGTCATGACAAGTCAGACAAATGGTAGCAATTCCCTGGAAACTATGTTTTAAAAATCAAAACTCATCTGAGAAGCACCAACTAACAGATGGTAAATGTTTCTAGGATTTAGATTGTGCTTTTGTATGATAGGTTAAACCTCTTAAAAAAAGCAAAACAAAACAATAGAAAATATAGATAGAAAAAATAGGTTTATATTAATTTATCTCATTCTTCAAATTAATGCAGATAGTATGATCAAAAAATCCCCAAAGGTACATTTTCCTATACACTCATCTTGCTTGACAGTGCACTGATAGACTGGGTTGGTCAACAATCCTCACATTTTGTGGACACTTTCTATATTAATGTGTTTCATGTACTGTGCCCTCATCCCTTTAAAAACAAAACAAAAGCAGCAGGCACATCTAATTATAGATTAGACACCACAGAATCACAGAGATTAAAAATCATTCCAGCTTCAGTATAATGAAAATACAACTTCCAGAAAAATATATGGCTCTTCCCCTAAATCTGCAAAGCACTGAGGAGAGCAAAGAAAATGGGAGCTAAGATTCCTTTTTGCAGAACATCGGTACCTGCAAGAGCCTGCAACACAGACAGAGGTAATTTTGTCTCAGGATCTACCTATTTTCACCAGGTCCTCCTCAAAACACAAAACATAAGATGTTTTTATACATTAAAAGAACTTTTGGTAATTTTTATAGCATATTCTTGTTTCTAGGGTGGCAAGTTATAAGACAGTTTCCAAGCCGAAATAAAAGCCAAGTGCACAGAGTTACTCCCTGTTTGTATGTGGGGGTGCAAAAGCATTTTAAGGAAATTAGTTTCTCTTTCTCTTGCATAGATTAAAAAAAGCATAATAATAATAAATCAGTATGAGAAACTTCAGCAACTTTCTTGAGCAAAGCTAGGTAGATTTAGCAGAAACTTAACTACCCTAACTACCTGGGTGCATGAAAAACAAGAATCCACCTGGCATAGGGGCCTGACTAGTATATTTGTCTTGCAGATTAAAAAAAAAAAAAAAACAAAGCAAGCCCAAAGGCCCCATATTCCTGAGAAATGGTACCAGCAGGAGATCTAACAGGGAACTTGTCAGCACAGAGTGCATCGGAGCAGGGGGAGCAGGGCTGCTGCCTACGGCAGGGCGAGCTGGGGCCGGGGGGAGGCCCCAGCGCAGGCCGGGCAGAGGGTTCACTCACAGACACGGGCCAGAGGCAGGCGAGCGGAGCCAGGGCAACTCTCCAGCGAGCATCAGCGAAAGACCAGGCAACAAGCCAGGTCCAAGGGCCAGCCAGGAACCCAAGAAGCAACCCAAGCACCAGCCTGGAGGCAGATACACTCCCAGTGCAGCTCCCAGAAGGACTGAACTCCCAGCCTGCCCAGAGGGTGTAGAGAGCCCCAGGTGACAGTCATCAGGGCAATTAGTACAGCACCTGCACTAAGGCCACTGGCAGCAAGTTAAAAAAAAAAAAAAAAAAAAGAAAAGATATACCATTTTCTACAACTTATTTGTCACGGCACTAACCTAGAAATTAGGGGGAAATTAGAATTCAATACTTTCTTCCTGACATTAACAACCCCAGTTATGAGCTCCTGCTTCTGCTCCTACCTGGAGTGGAAACGGCTGCTGCTGCATTTCTGAGACATTCGGGACAGTGGGCAAGAAGCAGCAGTTTTCCAGCGCCATCGACTTCCCAAAGCCACTCTTTAGAGGCAAGAGAGCTCTAGATGCAAACAGAGAGGTGCCAAATGATTCCTGGGATTACCAGGTGTAAGCAGCAGATCAGGGGAGGAATTTGGGTCGTAAATTTAAGCTCATGACAACATCAGTGTGAGAAGACCCTAATGGAGATGCACTCACAAATAGGAAATAACTGGGGAGACCAGTTAGGTTTTTGTTCCATGGCTTCCCCCTGTGACCGTGCTCTCTGCCTTCCAGGATGGTTAGAGCGGCAATTTCCCGGAGCAGAGCAAACAGGGATGCAGATGGCAAACTTCCTACTGCCTTAATCCCTGGTGGGCACTAGTACCCAACAGGGTAGGAAGTGACACCTGCTTGCACCCGCTCCCTTCCAGATGACCCCATACATGGCAGTTATTACCAGATCACTGCATACAAATTGTGACTGACAAATTTACGTCAAATCACAATGTAAATCACATGTCACCGCTCAACCCCATTAGTGCAAGAAAATAAGGCTTTTCTAGGAACAGCATCTGGGTTACATTTAGGAAGGACGAGCTCCCTATAACTATTATAGACGTAATGACTTGGAAACCATAAACTACAAAACTAATGAGAGAAAGTGTATGCGTACGTGTGCGAGCACACTTGCCACGTAAGTGGTTTTGAGGACAAGTAGGAAAATGTACTTGATTTGTGGACTCATGAACACTCACCAAGGCATCAGTGAGCTTCCAGCTAGCTTGCACATAGCCAAAATTGTCTTGTAGTTAAAACTGTATCTTTAGGACAGTAATATAAACAAGTTCAGGAGCATTGACTAATCTGCATTCATATTTGTAAGCAGCAATGCAGCAATGCAAATTGATTTATCTACTAAAGGATAATCTATTGATGTATCCATCAATTTTATTTGTGGCAAGGAGGGTAGGAGGGATGGTTATATCTCTCCTTAGCCCCCCAGCCCTCCACTACCATCCACCACCCCTTTCTGCTTTGTAATGGGTGGACTACTAACTAACGCTTGACACGGCAACCAAATGACTCCCTGTTCCAGCCAGCCAGCACAGCAGCTGGGGAATTAAGTGGTTTGTGTGACACTGCTAAAATAACCAAGGGCACTAACCACAGGCTTTATTGCAGGAAAGGCTGAGGTGAGCCTCCTTGATAATTACAATGAAAATACAATAAAGGTACACGCAAAAGTCACCATGGTATTTTGTTTATGACCTATTCTGATTATCTCCTTAGTCTCTGATTCATACAACATTCAGACAAAAAAAAAAAAAAAAAAAAAAAAAAGAGATCAATTTACATATTTTATTTTTCTACCAGTTTTGCACAACCCTTGCAAAGTCCTTGTCACAGTACCTACCAGTCCTTGTCACAACATCAGCAATTTCTCTTACCAGTGAGGGCTCTAATACACTGTAATAATTTCTTTTTCTCTGCTCTTTTGGCAAAATAAACACCATCTCCTGGCAGCTTCCCTGTCATATGAAGAAAGGCAAGACAACAGCTCTGGGGGATGCTTCTTTCTTAAAGGTCTGTCTTCCAAGCAGCTCAGAAAGTTTTCCCTGCACGCAGAAAGTATTTGAGCTATCACAGAACCGTGTCTCCTTAATCTAAGGCTTAGAGGCAGTTTACAAAGGGCACATTCCCTTCCGGATATGCCTGTAATTCCCATTATCATCAACGGGGGTTATAAGCAAGCAGTAACAAAGAATAAACCCTTGTGTGTTAGCACTGCCCCTGTTTAACAGTGTCTAAATTCAATACCAATGATTTGACAGTTTTACTTTCAATATATTCTGACTCATTTGAAATTCAGTTTGCACTTAACTAATGAAAGAGTACATTTTAATCCTCCTAACCAAAGCATATGAAACAGCCATTGGTGTCTGAGCCAAACCCCACCAAAGTCAATGGGAAACTTTCACTTCGGAGAACTTTGGAGCTGTCCCTTAATGAGCAACCCACATTTAAGCCTCGCAAAAGAGAAAAAGATTGTACATGGAATGCAAGGCTATCTTGACACTTAACCTGGCAAAACACAGCTGCTGCTTTGAAAGGTTTTCCGTGTATCCTATTCCAGACTTGAGAAACCATGAATAACATTACACATTATGCTGAGATTTAAAACACCAACTTATCTGTGGGAGGGGGAGAAAATATTAAAGAAAACTAGAAATATTATTTTTTCCCAGTGTCCTGTGTCCAATATGTTTCTCCAAACACAATCCTTATTATACTTCTTAAAAAATATAGTCTTAAAAAGATATCAGGAAGGAAGAGAAAAATAAAAATCAAAGAATGGGCAAGTGTATGTTAGGCATTTGTATAGGGAATGTGGAGCTTTTTTCCTGAGACAAGAATGAGGCAGGGAGGAATGTGTCTACATATTGTAATAAAAAATTAGAACAGATTGAAAATATATAGTCTTTCCTGCTGTTTCAAGAAGAAGTCACTTCTTTTTGGATGTCAGTAAATACAACTGTTAAGATTCTCGCCCACTTAAAAATGAATGCAGTACTCATCTCTTGAAGATGGTCTTGCGATCTCAGTGTAATGTGGGGCAGGGCTCCATTCTGCTAACACAGAAATACACAAATTTGATGCAGAAGTGTTTCTAATAAGACATTGTTATCATCTGGAATAGAGGCAGTATCTCTGAAGTTTCAGCAATAATCATATATTTAAGCACTGTGGATTTTTTTTATTTGATGCTTCACACCAATTTTGCCTCTATTTTAGAAGGCAAATAAAAAATTCCACTGGCTGAAAAAGAAGTTAATACTATTCTTTAAATGGACAGTTATCACTCTGTGCCTTCAAAGTGCCTGATTCAATTCAGTTTAAGTAACTGCTTCATTCCTTTAAAATTACTTTATTCTGAATTTATCTTTTCATAGAGAACATTACCTACATGTTAGGAAATCACTGTCTATAAATTATGCACAGTAAATAGTAGTGTATAATAGCTCTACCTAAGTAAATATGTATTATTTATAATGTCACAGGTAAAGTACTGAAAAAAATGATACAGGATGCCCAGAGTCTTATTAAAAAAATAACTTGTCCAAAATGCTGAACATTTGTAGCACTAGCTTTTTTCCCTGTTATTTGGATATTTTTAGTAATAAGGTAATAAAATATTTCAAAAATAAACACTGCATTATTAATATATCTTTTATTCACCCTAGGGCAGCTACGGCACAAACTCATCATTTCAATTCTGTGCTCTTCTTACCATCCATACAACACAGCTGGTCCAGGTAATTAATATTACCTTTGAAACTGATGGAACTTCACTAATGTTACAGAAACTTCTTCCAGGCTGCACTAGGTGAGGATTAGTGAGGCTTAGGGCTTCCAAGTGTTTCTATTTCTAAATCAGTGCTGAAAACTGAAGTAACACATGCAGTATTTAATATTCTAAAATTGAACCCAATTTTCTGCTGAAAAACTTATCAGCACTGTAACAGAGCATGGAACTTCTTCTAGCATTTCCAGTATTTCACACACACATGCCCAAAAAAAGGTTTTCTGATTAATTTACCTCTAATTATACAAATTCTTTATACTTTCAATGTGATTAAGAACAAAAGATTCAATCAGTTTACAATGAGAATAAAGCACATGGTTCTTAAACTACATAATAGATCTCTTCCTTGTTCAGAGAGGATCAATGTATCAGTACCACTTTGTAGTTTGTACATTATTTGTAGGGGTAAAAGTAATCTTGAACTGCTAAGAAAGAAAAATGGCAACAAATTGGTTGCTTTCTTCATTTTTTGTCACCATACTAATATCAAAAGATAAAGCTTAGAAAAAAAGATGTATTTATCTGTATGCTCACTGAAAACATTTGTTCATTAATTAGAAGTGTGTAATGCTTCACTCATTCAGAGAGCAGAAATCCATAAATTCAGTACATTTGGAATTAGAAAACTCATAAATCAGGCTTCGCTAACATAGCTCTTAGCTTTCTATATATTTTATAACTAAAACTCCATTTGACTTTACTTATATTAATAAGCTAGAGCCTTAGAAGCATCACTAGCATAGAAAGATGCAGAGGCAGAAAAGCAGATCATAGTTTTATCTGGTCCTTTTGAAGATCTCTTTCATTAGTTTCTTTCTGGTTCCTAATGCCCTTAAAAAACAGAGGGTTCGAGGTCTGTTATGGCAATCTGCAGGTATCTTTCTATGTTCTTGGCAGATCACTACAGGCAAGCAAAGCGATGGAAATCAATCCATGCAGAATTTGATGTGCACATCTGGAGGTTTCCAGATCTGCCATCTTCAGTGTTCAGCCAATCACTTACCCAGTATCTAAATTTAAAAACGTGCTATTGGTTCAAGGTGCCTTATTCCGGATGCCAACTACACAGCAAGAGATTTGGTAGTTTTCCAGCTCGATTTTCAGAGATTGGCCGCGATAATTGAGAACAGCATTTTCTGAAGCACATTTGTAATTATACTGCTCGAGGACACCATAACAAATAATCCCAAAGACTGTCTGCAACACGTTAGCCAATTCTTCAAAGTTGGTTATTTAGGTAGCATTTATTAAGTTCTTTTGCAGGGCACTCCAGCAAGCAGAGGCAGGACAACATTCTGCTGCCTTCATGTCAGTGAGGTGAGGGCTTTGCCATACACCTGCTTTCTGCCTATTGCACCAAACTCTGCATTTTAATATCACTCCACTTAAACTGCTGTGCATGATTTAGGAAGCCAATGAATATGGAATACCCACAAATAGCTGACATCTATCCCATACAGCAACACTTTCAAAAACAAGCAATAAAAGAAGTGAATCAAGTTTCCTTATTTTGGAAGAAATCTATATTTCCATAAGTATGTAAAGAGATTATGAGCTATGTAAATAGATTATGTTGCTGAAAAGTTCTACCTCTCTTCTGAAATGTCATCGATTTGGTCTGAAAAAAAAAAAATGTTCATTCTAACCTTTAAACAGCATGACATACATAAACTAATAGGAGAACTTTATTTGTACACTTGCTAAAATGTTTCATGAGAATAAAACATTTTCAAGATTGGTCTAGGCCTACAGTACATTCTTCTGAATAACACCAGCCGAAAAATTTTTGTGATAGGAGATCACAAAAATTATGAGCTGAAAATTTACGTTTAAAAACAATCTAATGACTCTGTCTTGGAGAACACTCATTATGTGTCAGATTTTTTACATTTCTAGTACAGCTTTCACATAAGCTGGTGACACAGCAGGATGATATGATAAAATCAATTAATTATACTATGTTTTGGTGGCTTATTTTTCTAATCCAAGAATTTGTATGCAAGTTTAAACATGCGGTTTAAAAAAGGTAGCAGAGAGCACTGCATATACGAGAAGGTCTAAAGACTCTCGCTTGTTCTCTGCTAGGGAGGCCATATATCCCACCTGACAGCCGACTCCAGAATTTATTAGCCACTCAACCCATGACAGATATTCCAATACTCACTGCAAGCCCCTTTGCCTGATACCCTTATGTCCGTGTGTATTCCTGTTATCTCCTCTCTCTCCTCTCCTTAGCTTCCCATGCTCTGGTGTCCTTTAGCCCCTCACTGTCTTTGGAGTTGTGTAAGCCCAAAGTTCATTCCTCCTTTATCTCAAGCTCCACCACTCCCTCTAGAGTGCCTTGTTACCTTCCACTCCACATGTCCTTCCACACTTCCATCCTCATCCAGCTTTCCAATTTGCTACCTCACACTACCAACTATACATACATTTTTTCTTCTTCTAGCATGGCAAAAAGTTGTTGGAAAGATGAGTAAACTGACTTGTTACATTGGAAAGCACTGAAGGAATGCCACTGAGTATTTCTTTAAGGCACTCAAAATACCAAAAATACTTAAATAAAACAAGAAAAAGGAAGATGGATGATAGACGCAGGGCTCTAATGCTTGTATAGCAGAATCATATGCTTATCAGTTGAAAGATTAGGGTTCTGGCCACTGACACCTAGAACACTTCCTGGAGCGGGCAATGGAGGCCACTCAGAAAGAGCCTCATGACGAACGCACAGAGGTACAGTATTTTCAGACCCCTCAAACTGTATTAAATAAATCCTATGTGAATCTGGCATGTCATTCCAGGTAACTGAATACATTACTACAAACGACCTAGGAACTCTTTTTTTTTTTTTTTTTCATGAGTGCAGTGATGGAACAAGAGCAAATATTTAGGAAATTAGACTATTTCCAGCATTACCCATTTTTACAAATGTATAATTAGTTTGGCTAATTTTGATCACTTTCTTAAATCCCTAAAAAATCTGAATTCCCACGACAATTTCAGCTTTCATGATCCTCTCCTCCTACTCCCTTTCTCTCCAGAAAAACCTAAACAAAAAACAAACTAACTCCAACAGGGGAATACTCCTGCTTCAGGATAAGGAGTTGAAAATACAACAGTTAAGATGCAAAAGCTGTATATTCCAGTAAATCTCATCATGCATTGCTTTACAAAAACCTCAGGATGTTATGCAATCTTACTATTTCTTCTCCAAATTAATGGTAATTATTCTGTTTAGTTGTACAGTCCTCTGCTACATAAAGTAGACCAGCAGGAAACAACAGTATATAGAGGAAGTTGTCTTACTTTTCCTATGGCTGATACAGACTGTACACTGTGCTCCATCAAGCTCTGTGTTGTTTGGCAAAAAGTAGAGGAGGGAGAAGAATTCTACCATTTTCTTTTTTTAAAGGCAACTGAAATGACCTGTATGGAATTGATGTGTACCACCCTCTCTGCTGAAACGAAGCTGCTGTTTGCTGTTCTACAGAGCGCGCTGTCTTTCAGTACACAGCCAAAAGCAGACTTTATGATAGATTAACAGAGCTAGCAAAAAATGTATTTTGTAAATTATGGACATAATCACCCACCACTATATAACACATGCATTGAAATCCTGAATTTGGAGCTAAAAAGATCCTTGGTCTACAGAAAAGGTGAGAAAGCAAAAGCACACAAGTGGACTTTTGGGTTCTACTGCCATGGTTTTAAGAAAAAACAATCCTTAATGTATTATGCATATAAAACAAATGGAAAAGGAGACACAGAGTAGGAATTAAAATTGGAAACTTTATATGCAACAAACAAGCAAAGGTTATATCTTACGGAAATACTTGCAGTGCTCAAAATCTGATGCACATCTGATGCAGACAAGTATCTCCAAAAAACCCTGAGAAGTCAATCATGGAACTAATTCCCAAATTCCTTACACTACAAGGCTGAGATGACATTTATTAATTAAAAAATGAAATACATACTTTTAAAAGTTCCGAACAAAACATTATTAAGAGTTTTCTTAGCTAAGAGAGACCAACGCAACATAGCTTATCCTGCCCACCAGCTTTTGAAAATTTATTACACAACTGGTGGTACTTTACTCTCACTGCAGAGCTTCCTTTATAACTAATCAAAAATGATAATGTGACCTGAAAAGTTTGAAAATTAAGCTATTAAATGCCATCAGAACAATCCTTTATCAGTTTGATGGGCATATACTAGACTGAAGTAGTTAACAGGGAACTGAGATAGAGAAAAAAAAAAAAAAAAGGATTTATCTCTCTGACAAATCACTGCTGCAGAGGTCCTTTTTCCTGTTCTTAATGTGAATGTGAATCTGAAAGAAAAGAGGAGCTTTCCTCCCCTATTTTTAATATTTTATTAATTAAAACCTCCCAATCTTTCTTTGCTTTCATTAAGGTTGGAAAAGCTTCATTAATATAGAAACAACTGTGAGTTTCTGGCCCCTATAAGAGCTCTCCCACGACAGCAATACTGACATATCAACCATGCATATTCTGCATCCTAATGGTGACTTTCAGGCGAGCCTCATAGTTCAGATGGGGGCAGTAAAGGCTTGCGCTATCCCTTGAAGGCTGCCTGGATGCCTTCTGGCACTCACTTATAATTGCTGCTTTTACCAGGAGCCCTGTACTGAAGGTATTGCACTGCAAATGAAACCTGGAAAAATGCTTTGAGAACAGGCTAAATACAAGTTTTACACAATTAAACTGGAGAACATTTAACTTTTCTTTCAGAATAGAAATGCAACTAAGACAAATATGCAATTAACTAGCAAAATAAAGTGTGGATTTGCACAAATACGCAATTAACTTTCAAAACAAAGTGTGGGTCTGCAAGATTTGAACAATTTCCCCACTAACTTCCCCTCAGTAACTCTGACCCTCTCTATCTCCACATTCCTTCTAAGGTCTCCAAGTCAATGACAAATTATAGCCCAAAATTTTAGCAGTTGTAAAAAGTAAGTATACTGCAGAAAAAAAAACAAGTGTGAGTATTAAGAACTGAAGAGATGAGGTTTCAAACTGATGAATATCTAAAATACTGGTGCTGTATGCATAAATGTAATGCTTCAACAGGTATGAAACATACAGAAGGAGGATTTGCCAGTTAGATAGAAAGGACTGAGCAGATGTGCATTGTACCAAATGATTTTAATATTTCAATGTGACAAAATAGATGAGCCACATAAAGCTTAATTTCAGTTGCAAATTGCAAGCTGGAATAAGTTCCAGAATAGTAAACAATTAGCAGCTTTATTTTCTTTTTAATAAGACTAAATTACTAGATAATATCTACTGGCATCAACTTGGCTAATAAAAATCTGTTTAATAGGATTTGCCATTTTTCCAGTTGCTATCAAGATCAGCTTTGCATTTTGATTATCTTTAAACTTTGCCTCAATTTTCTCATGGAAAAGCTCTCAGTAGTAATTGCTTTAACATTTATTCCAGGTCAAGTGGTTAAGTATGAATAATGATGTGTCAAAAATGTACAGTAGTGCTGTCAATAGAGCAATTACCATTTAGCTAGCGATTATTATGGCACAAGAGCACATTAACTGGGCACAATAAACAGAACAACAAAGAAAGACGGGGCAAAGGGGCCAAATGTTTTCCAAACCTGCCAGTGTTGTACAGTACGGGTTACTGACAGATATTAGTTGTTACATAAGAGCAATTAACTATGCCACGAGCTTCGCTAGACAATATTGGATTAGAATGGTCCCAATTAAAACAGGAAGTTAAAACCCCACATCCCTAACACTGGCAATTAAAACAGGAAGTTAAAACCCCACATCCCTAACACTGGCTTGGTGTTTTCTTTTTAATAATCTGCAAGTGTCTCTGTTTTACCTTGCACACTTTGCATTGCAGTTTGGAAAATGTTCTCCAGCTGCCATTATGCTTAGAGCTGAACGAAGTAACTGGGAATCACACTCATAAAAATACAGTGCGTGTCTGTCCCCAGACATTGCTGGTGTTGTAAAAGTTAAGACCTTTTCTTCAAAAGAATTTTTATAGGAGGAACATTCTAATTTGATGTCAACTTGCAATTTAATGCATTACTGACTATCCTGAAAAAAAAAGTTTAATAGCAAGTCACAGGTTGAGACGGCATTTTCTACAGCCTCTAATACCTAGCAATCTTTCTGGTATTATCCCTTTAATTATAGCAGCATAAACACTAAAATTCAGTCTACAAAAGCTATTTGTTCAGGTCTATCTTTAGGTAGACATTTAAGCCTATTCAAAGCATGAAAAATTACAGTTTGGCAGAAGAGGGAAGCGTGACCTCGCAAAAACCGTCTTCTCCAAAAGCAAAATGCATTTGTACTATCCAGTCCGGTCACGCTGGTTTGGAAACTAAGTAAACTCTAGAACAACTCCCGAGTGAAAAACGTGTGTGCCATACAACCCTCAACTCCAGAAGTGCAGTATTCAGAATGAATCCTGTATATAAATCTTGCTTTCTGCATGTCCTATTGTTCTGACTCCTCCTGTGATTGACACATGATAATGACAAGATGACCCCGACTATTGAGCGGAGCTTCATTCTCAGTCTCTTCAGCTTCATTCTTCAGTCTCTTACAGGGAGCTAGGAAACTTGAAGAAGTCCCCCTGCAGTTCCAGTGCAACAGATAAAAGAATGAAGGCACTACATCCACTGAGAAATTTAGAGTATGTTCTGCAATGATAAATGACAGTGATACAATGACAGTGATAAACTTCAGCATGGGAGTGCACCTAGAATTCCACTGGATTATCTCTAGATATCTACAATTTCCATAACTGAATAGATCTTACGAGCTATGCTGAGGACTTAGAGAATGAGCTGACAGTGGGAACCATTTCCAGGTGCAGGCTATCTTGAATATGCAATGCCTGAGCAATATGTCTTTGGGCTCCATGTCTTGGGACTACGACACCAGGTAGCTGATAATAACTAGAACACCCGAGAATATATTGCTGATTCCGATTCATGACTGAAGTGCTTATAAGTTACGGCAAAACTGCAAGAAAACTAATATATAAAGAATAGTTAAAAAAATAATTGTGTCTCTCATAACCTGTTGCTCACTTCATCGTGTCTATATAGGTTATACAAGTGATGACAAAAACTGAGTTTGGATGCCTTTATAAATTGCCCAGGAATTTCTGTTATGGCTTGGTTCACCAAAGAAAGACAGATTTCACTCTCTTGTTTGAAAATCAGTTAAAACAATTTGATCAACTCATTATTTGATTAATAACTTTGAGCAGTATATTTCAGAAACACTTGCACAATTTGTTCCATGCTCTGCAGACTTTACTACAGAGAAACAAAATAGGAACAACAGTAGCAGAGATGGGGCAGCTTAAAGGAGACCTAAGGAATCCTGAGAGAAGATCTGTTGCCAAGATTGTGAGAAAATGAAGAACAAAACAATTATTCACGTAACATAAAAATAGACACAATACATGTTTTACATTGTGCTAATAATAGGAATTAATGTGGTAATTATAGAAAAAAACACAATCTTAGAAAGAATGTCCCATACGCATCAATGGGACAATTCATATACTCAAGAATGATTCTAAAAGCACTCAGGTGCTTGTCTGTGCCTTACGTCCATCCTTCTCTTTACAAGAGAGAATGAGTGCCTTATCACAGTCATCTGCATAAGGAGAAATAAAATAAAATACTTCAGCGGTTAAGATGAAGTCTGTTACTTAGTCTTATTCCTGAATCCTGCTTGCAAAATCAATCTTCACATCTTGATCATGCCTGCTTCCTACTTTCCTCATTTAGATTACTCAATCACTGACAAATTCATTTCCACCTGCAATCCAAGCTTGGATGAATTTGAATTATTATTCCTTTTGAATACCACTGGAAGAATAATTTCAGGACATTTGTGCGATTAGAAATCTTTTTCTCAAGCTGTTTTTGGACTGCCACTAGGTATGCTACGTCATTAGAAAGAGACAGAGAAAGCACCAGTCCTGGCAATATTCACAGTAAACTAATAAGAACCAGTAATCATCCAATAAGTCCCTTCAACAGCTGTAATTTTTAATAGAATATTTGCATTATTTGGGAGCAATAAAGCTGAAAGCTATTGTTTTTATCTCTAGGACACACAAATTCTAAAGGAATTATTTCTGTAAGAATGAAAACACATTGTTAGATAAGTAACAAAAAAATTAATTGAGAAGCAGACCAAAATGCCTGCCATCAGGTACACAGTCAGAATACATACTCAGTATTGGTGCAATTTTTTGACCAAGTAACAAGATCTCACAATGCACATATTGAAGCCGTTCAATGCTAAGTACCTTGAATCTGGAATACTTCCCAGATTGTGCATTTGTCCTTTTGTTCGTGCTACACAGAAAGAATCTGTAAAGAAGGCAATGAAAGGATGAGGCTAGAGGGCCAGTTCTGTGCTACCTTATGACTAAAATTTTTAAACAGAATAAAAGCACACCACTTTGTAGCTTGGCATAAACCGAGAGTTCCTGCTAGGTGATTTTAGTAGAAGAGCAGCAAATGTTCCCTAAATATTTCTTAAAAATAGCCCATTTTCTGTGTTCCAAGTATTACTTTTGACATTAAGTTCTGCACTCATTTCAGAGTATCACTGAAATATTAAGAATAGACAACAGAGACCTGGTATTGTTCCTTACCTTACTTGCAAATTACTTTGAAGATTATACTTTACATAACAATGTGATTTATTTTTATTTTTGAATAAGAGAATGCCATTTTTCTAGGAAGTGCAAGATCATTTCTTCTTCACAGAAAAAAAAAAAAAAAAAAAAAAGTTACAATATTTTGGATTCTGCATCAATTTGTTTCCCAGAACGGAGTGCCTCGAAAAGAAAGAAAAGAAGCTATTCTGTTCTTTTCCATCTCTAATCCCAACTATGTATTGCAGCCACCTTCCTTCCACATCAGCCAGCACCAGCTTAGTCTCTGATTCCTCCGCTCCTGCAGATTACTCCATGGGGCTCCTGCCCGAGGAGAGGCAGCTGCTCTGCTTTTGCACTGCTCCTAGATCTTTTGGGCCTATAGTCAGTAAGGGAGCGAAGACAGAAAGTAGAGAATTTCTCCAGGCATGTTCCATTATTCAGGGTGGGTGAGCAAATAGTAATCTTTAAAACAAATGTCGGAAAGGCAGAAAGCGCCATTAAAACGGCTATTCTCAATTGTTCTTAAGTTCAAATAAAGACATTTTATTTCCATGATAGAAACCCTGTAATGATTAAAATTAATAAAGTTATTTACTTATAACTGTGTAATTTCACACCTGAGAATGTTCTTTTGGTAATTAATTCCTCTGTTTCCTTACAAATCCATTACTATTTTTCCTTACAAATCCATTACTATTTTTCCATAAAAAAGTTGGTGAGACACTGATTGGAAATTATAACCTTGTACCTCTTATGAAAAATTAATTCTGTCCCTATTGTGTCTCTAAATAATGAAGAGACTGTACACTAAATCTAAAACACCAAAGTGAGAGTATAAGAGAGAAATGCTACAGCATTCACCCAAAAGACATAGTTTTCATGCCAATTATGCTAAAACAGTTTTAACTGAGAAGTGGGCTTCACAGTACTTCTCTGAGGATCCCTACTAGATCCGGATTTTGTGAAGTAGTTAAAAGATTCTTGAAAATGGTGTATAGCTTTCTCAGTGCCTATCAAACATGGTAGTTATCATCTCTCCACTCTCAATACAAGACAACAGATATGTGTAAGTCACTTACTGTAGCTATAATGCTGCTGCTAATGTATAGTGTAAATGATTTAACAATTACTATCAACACCAGGGCCTTAGGGAGCATTTGTCTAACATGTTTCCCTCCAACGATAAACATCTATCTTCTTCTTGATGTGTAAGGAGCTTTAAGCAGCTGCATCATGACCCAATACTGATAATGTGGCTTACCTGTGGAAAACCCTGCATCTATCGACAGGAAAATAAAAGCCTTAAATTATGGAGATAACTCTTAAATAGTTATGAAGCTTCAATTTAACAGTACAAGTCTGAAAGGGGAAAAATTGTCTTCCTGAATCCCTAGATCACTCCCTCTTCCTCTGCTCTAAAATGTATTTAACTCTTTGAAGTGTTTTGAGAATCCATTAGAATAGAAGATGAGATACAACACCCTGGCTGATTTTCATGGTTCCCACTGCAGGTATTTTTCTGATGCTTTGAAAAATAACATTGTTCTGCTTTCCTTTTACCTACTGATTTGCTCATAAATTTCTATTTTTTCCTCCCACAGAGATAAGGCTAAATGTCATTAATATTTAATAATAAAATCTTGCTCTTAAATGGCTTCATCAACTAAGCAAAAATTATGCTTATATATATATAATCTTTTTTTTTTTAAGCAAAAGACTAGAACAACCATAGCTGCATTGTTTTATGACAACCAAATGATACCATATTTATAAAATTCACTATGAAATTACCCAAACTAAAAAACAATTGTAACTTTAATGTGGGTTATATGTTGTTTACTACAGATGAACAGCTACTCTGCACATTAAGCTAGGACTGAAAGAAGAATATTTCATGGTTTCTTGGAAAATTAAAATCTGTATTTCTTCACATTTAAGCCATCAGTAAGGTTAATACACAGTATCAAAAAAAAAAAGATGATATATGGATTCCTTTTACTGGCAATGCAGTCTAAAATGAGATTTCATTCCTATATACTACAATATAAAGTTTACAAGGAAAGCCTCCGTAAAAACTAAATTACAATGTCCATATAGAAAAATATAGTATAAGCTACTGGATAATTTCGAAGAATAATCGTTAGATCTTAAACACAATGGGATTCTTAAATCTGAGTCCGCATTAAATCTTGTTTTTCACTAAAATTAAGTGCTGATTGCTTTCAGTTTGCTGAACTTTCAACTGAGTTGTAGGGAATATATGAACTACGAGGAGAATGCCAAAATCACAGATTTTTAAAAAAGGCAATTTCTAGCTTAGAAATAATTATTCTGGAGATTCAGAAATAAGGGATAGTGTGTGTGACAGTCTGCTAAGCTGTAGGAACAATATTTTGCCTTGTTGTGGGAGTTGGTAACATAGGGCCAATATGAATTATTAAATCAGTGAGTCTATTTCTCTAAAATGTCAAGCCGCAAAAATATATTTTTCTATTTCTGACTATCCATTTCACCTTTTCTATATGTTTTCAGAATCCCCAAAACCTCTCCCAAAATCCTGTAGTAAATTCAAGAAAAACCCCAAAGCCAGAAACACTCTATGATACAAAAAGAGAGCAATCTGGAGATTGCCAGAGTCTAAAGTTAGATGATATTAGGAAATATGGCATATTGTGCATTTCAGCAAAGATGAAGTCTTTAAAAAAGAGGTCCTTGAAAATGTAGACAAGTGAAAAAAGCCCTTCAACCAAATCCAGTAGAACATATGATCCATACATAAAATTTGACATTCAGTAGGAGCAACAGGGCACCCTACATATCTTCTTTGGATGTGGCCAACATCTAAGCTTCAGGCATAGGGAGACAGGAACTCTATCTTTTCCTCAAACCAAAATATACATCCAAGGGGAAAAAAATCCTTTTTCCCTACCCATCTGAAGTATGGAATTATAATCAAAACACTATACAAACAAATAACAATGCAGGCTCCTTTCAAAGCCCTTAGGATATATCAATACCCCAGAAATCCAAAAACTCATATTGGAGGCTTACTTTTATATCTCTCAGAATTCTTCTGCTTTCTTCGATAATCCCTTCCACATGCTTATCAGACACCATCTAAACCAATTTTGCTATCTGGCGTCTACTATCCTATTTGGAAGATTATAGAAACTTCAGAACTTTGCTCTCCAGACACTTAGAAACTTTCTTCTAATTTCCAACCTAAATTGATTCATGGCAAATTTTATATGCTTTAATTTTGTGACAGTTTTATCCTTTAATGCAAATATTTTTTATCCTGTATCAGGACTTACCCTCCTCCAACATATATTCATGGATAATTATTTTATTAAATTTTCACCTGCATTTGGTACAATGCTAGTTTTCTATCTTTACTGAAAAATACCTTGCTAATATATCTTAGATTTGTTTTTTGCTTTTCCACAATTGCATCAAGCTGGCAATTCATAGTTGCCCTCTGACTGGGCAAAACATCCTAATCTTTTTTTCTTTTCCATCATTCAATTACTGACCTTGCATCAGAAAATCTTTGGTGAATCTTTGATGTCTCCATATATTCCATTTCTGTAGTGCATCCATACAAGATTAAAATACTACAAATTGCAATGTCTGTTTGCTGTTCCTGATTACTATTGATTTATGGCATTATCCTGCACCAAACGTAGGCACAGAAGGATAACCAATCTTCAGCTTCTTTGAGCCCTCCGATTTGCATCAATAAAGCTGGCAGCAGTATGGAAGGAAGAATGGGTTACAAAGTACACACAGTACTCTTCCATAAAGCTCAGCTGCAAAAGTATCTTGCTTCCTCAGTCTGAGCACTGAATATAGTCTGCTGTTCATATGAAGCTCCAATTAAGCTACATCATATGCAAACTTCCTACAAAATGATGCCCATTATGAGATTTTATGGTTTATAATGGTAGCAAGTACCCTTTATCAACCTGCAATGCAAATAAAAAACACAGAAAAAAAATCAGGGTGAGCTCCTTTTGTGTAGTCAGAAAGACACAGACAAATCATTTTATATGTACAAAGGTTTTGTATCTTCAAATGTGTCTGGCTTCAGGAAGAATGCTGAACAGGCAAGCGGATTCAAAGGAAAATATGAAGCCATGTTTGGAAGAAATGCAGAATGCAATCTAAGTGTAATTCCATCTTTATTAAAAGCTCTCAAAAATGGTAAATTATAGTGCCAGTGTAAGTCATCAGCTCCATGTGCTAAAGCAACTGTCCTGAGAGAGGCTTTCTTACTGCAGAAATTCGAATGATGCCATTGGGTCAAGTGGAATTTCATAAATCTGGTGTGCCTCAAATTAGGATCTCAAAAGGGTAGCAGTTCCCGAAAGATGATGATGAAAAAGAAAAAAAAAAGGTGGAAGCACTACTAAGTCAGTTTTATAACGAGGGGGAAGAATCTTGGATGATTCTGAGTTTGGAAAACTGAATGAAAGGTCATCAGAAATACAGCTAGAAATATCCTCTGTGTCCTTGAGATCTAAGAGAAGAGTCTGTGTGAATAAGCACCAGGAGAGGAGGTTGGGAACATTTTCTGCAATAGAGCTGACTAATTTGTCTCAATTGCTTCCTCGACAGCTTGTTTGTCTACAGAGTTCCAGGCCTGCTGGAAACAAGAGAAGATTTCCCTAATTGGGAATTGTATTTGGGAAGAGATACAGATTCTGCATGGCAAGGTCCTTCAGATATACTATTCTAAGGTTGCTGCTGCTTTTTACTGCAGGAATAAAATCCCTAGACACATACAGGTAAATAAATATGGATCAGTAAAGACTCATTCATTTTATAATAAAAGCAAACAAAAGGAATCCTCTCGGGAGAAAATCCTTCTAACATGACTTGGATCCTCTTTGGCCAGCTTTAGGATTGTAGGCAGACTGCCCACTCCTGATGTACAGTTACCCACACCTCAACACAGTGCCTATCCTATTTGCTGCGCCTGAGGCTTGTAGCTATGTCCTTACTTTATGAGACCTTTTGCAATGAGCAGCCTAAAATCATTCCCATGGGAGGAAGCTAGCGCTAACCTAGAAATTCAGAGACTGCAGTCCAGTTAAAATGGTCATGCTAAGAATATGATCGATATCTACATAGAGCTGTATGCACAATGAAAAATACATCACTCAGCACTTCTTAAGTTAACACTTATTTGATGACACATTTAAAATAACACTATAGCCTTTTCCTTATTTATTAAAAAAAAAAAAAACAATTACTAGAGATGGAAATATTGGTCTACACAAACTCTCCCTCTTGTTACTAGCATTGAAATAGATATCAAAATCAGAAAAAAATAGAAACAAGAACTTAAAGGAGATACGGATATGACAAGATACAAATAGAATATACTGTGCAGCTTCCATATGTTATAACTGCACCTTAGCAGTTAGCATGAACTAGTTACTTTAGTAATAGAAACTCATACTCTTGAGTGTAATGAATACTCATAACTTAAATAGCTACAAGAAGAAATGTGAAGGATATGTAGGGTAGAGTCAGAAGCACACAACCTGCTTTGACAAATGCTGTAGACAGACAAAACAATCACTCTTCATACAGTAGTTTTTTATCTATACCCTAATCTATTACAATCTAATCTATTTATCTACATTCTAATTTGTAAACCTAAATTTCAACTCTTCTGGATCTGATAGTATCTGATCAACATTAACATTAATCTAATCTTCATTCTTCTTGTCATTTAAAATACTCCCAGAAGAGGAACAAATTGTAGAATTAATATCCGTTTCTCCCTCTCATATCTCCTCACCTTACCCAACTAACCAATGACCAAAGCACTCACTAAGACATGGAGAACCTACATTTTAGCCTGAGTGCAAAATCCCACCTTTTGCCTTAAAGGACAGTAAGCAAATCATGCTGGGTCATGCTGCCTCTCACATACTGAATTTATGACATTGTTTAGAAAATGCAAAATGAAGGAAGAAATAAAGGATATTTGGAGCTCATTGGTTAGAGCAATTCCCCGTCTGTTGTTCTGTGTTCTCAGGACTATTTTTTCAGTTTACATTAAGCAATCACTGGACAATAGACAAGGATTGGAAACTCAAGACAACTCCTCTATCATATCCCAGTCCCTGTCTTACAGTGCTCCCAACTCATGCTACTTCTCTATGGCACAGTAATCATGACTTCTTTTTTACACAGTGACTCAGAAGAAAAGGGAGTTATGTCAGTTTTATATCCGATAACCTGATATCTTTCTTCACCTTGTGACTTGGGAAGAGCCTGGAACCCAGCAGTCTTGCCACCTGAGGAGGGACTCCCAAGCTGAACAGAGAATGGAAGTTCCCATATAACATCTACATGTGACTTGTAGAGAGAAAATCATATGTGTATATGTATGTTTTCTCATGTGCAAATGGCAAAAAAGGAGCTTAATAGGGGGAAAAAAAAAGTGGTCTAGAATGCTGGGAACTGGCACTGTGAGGACAATGATGGAATAACAGAATTAGTATCAGTGTAATGTAATACGTAACTACGAACTACACAGGAAGGACAGATTAGACTGAGGAATAGCAATAACCATAAAATGTCATCAATCCTAAAGAAACACATTAGTAATCTCCCTGCAAACTCATAGTTCTGCTTTACAGCACAAATGATAGTTTCTTCAGCCAGCTCTTTACCACCTTATTGGTTTTGTACTGATCCCCATTGTCTCATCTTTACTAATAATTTCCGATGAGGCAATACATCAAAAGCTGTGCTGAAGTCCCTACAGATCACATCTATGACACTTGCCTTGTTAAAGAAGAAAACCTCTTATAAGAGAAAAAAAAAAAAAAAAAAAAAAAAAATCCTGGCAAAGACTCTCTTAAAACCCCCACTGCATTTTATCCCATCCTCAGTTTGATGCTCATGCATCCTTGAACTGCTCTCTCCTATTCTTTTCTATCTAAAGGTTCCCAGATGATCTCCTTCCTCCTTAGCCTTAGCCCTTCCAGAATTTAGGCACAGGCAATTCTCTCTCTTATCCACAGTTGGGTTTTTAAGTTTTCAGACTATGGAGTTTGTGTAGCCAGTGTAAGCTGAACAAATTAATCCAAATACAGTTTATATTCATGTGCAGCTAAACGTGGTGTAGTTAAGACTACACGATACTAGGCACAAACCAAGCATCTCTACTGGGCTGCTCTGGAGTCCACTCAAGCACATCTGCATTGCCTTCCCAAGATTGCTGGGACTACTCCTTCAGTAAAGAGTTCAAGTACCTCTGCTTTACACTGTTCTTTTCTTAATTAACTGAGGACAAAATTGCTGAATTATTGCCTGTTTGTCATGCAAAGGGAACACTGTACCTTTCTCACAGACCTCAGTGGTAGCTGGATCGTGTTGGATGACATAAACATTGGTATAAGAATTTATTCATTCTGAATGACAAATATGGTTAGAAATTTAGGATGATTTAGAGAATCAGTTCACACAATCTATGAAAACATACAAGGCCAAAGTCCTGTGGATCAACCTCTTGCTGACAGATTGAAATACATATTCTTTAGTGCAAATACATAGGGGAACTGTTAACCTTCACAACTGTTTTCTAACAGTCAAACAACAGCTATGTTAGAAAAGCATCTTAGCAAGAAAACCAGCTGTGTCAAGGTTGTTTAGAAAAGAAAGGAGCTTCTGGAGACATGGCAAATTTGCAGTGAAAGGAAGAGTAGTGTACAAACTAGGATGAGACTTTTGGGGAGAAGAATAAATCAAAAATCTTATGATTTTATAAAAGACATCTTTATTTGCAAGACAAATCCTGCAAATGGCAGAAAGAGACAAACCACGACTCAGGATGTTTAGGAAAGAAAGATATTCCAGAAATTTTCATAAGTCAGCAGGCCACCGTATAGTGGTGAAAAAAAAGAAGCATGAAAATGCCTACAGAAATACTTCTTATTTTCTGTAGAACCATAAACTGGTAATTTAATTTAAATAAATGCATAAGAAGATATCAGTAAGAAAGAGAGTAAAACATTTACTGAGTCTCCTCTACTTCTTATCACAGTACTAGTAACAGGTCCTTATACAAAGCAAACCTTACGCTGCTGGCTGACAAAAATCGGAACAAGAACGATTCTGTGGTTTTCTGACATACTGCGATAGGCCAGATGGAATATCAACATGCAGGGCTTCTCCGCAGAAGACTTCAAGACGGTGCCTAGACTTAGTTCAATGCGTCTACATTTGGAAGAGCTACAAACATCACAGAATTGGCATTCTAACCCTGGGGATAAACAACACAACCGCTAATAACAATGTGTCTCTTAATAATTTTTATCCTTCAAGTTTTCCATAGTACAACAGCTTTAATAACCACATAAATATATATATATATATATATATATAACAATGTGTGTGCCTGTATGTACACATACATATTTATATGGATATATATGCACTGTGATATCCTTGGCTGCCTGGAAAGAATGAAAGGAAGTGAAGATGTTAAATGTTCTCTGATCCCTCTCTCACATCTTACCTAAAGGATCATTGAGATCTCTAAACTGTTTCTAATTAGTTGTTAATGACCTCAGAGTTTTGCAAGTTTAGCATCTTCTGTACCTCATTTGATTTCCCCTTTGGGCTAAAACAATATCAAGAGGGCTAAAATGAAGATAAAATACACCCCTACGATCCCCCTGGTTATTGGAACAGAGACAAAAGTACTGGAAAGTCTAAAGGGAAACACCATCATCATCAGTGCTTTTATAACCTGTGTTAACAAAAAATACAGAAGTGATTGTATAGCTGAAGTGTCTCTCATTTTTCAAACCTCACAGTGGGGCCCATGAATGGGAAGGATTCTGGGTTTGGCCCTCCTGTCTAATAGGAAGTTCCTTCAGCTCCTGAAAGAGATGGTGAGAATAGCTACCCCTTCAGTGGCCATTCGTCAGCTATGTTGCCACACAGGCCAAAAAAGCCCACGAGCATGCTCGCTCAGACGTGTCAATAAAATCTGATGGGAAACACACCTGTATTTTTTATTCACTATTTACTATATGGTATCCTGAACAACTTAGCAGTTTAGGAAGTGAGCTAACTATGTAAGAAATTCGCACTGACTTTAGAAAATGCATAAAACCCTCCAAGGTTTCAGAGTTAATTAGTTAAAGTATTAAAGCAATCAAATTGCTGAATTTATTAATTTAATGACAGTAATATTTGTGCATACTATGGTTACCTACCTGTTTCCTATTTGCAAATAAATGAAGAGAGGGTAATGTTAGTCTTTAGTAATCCTCAGTGCAACATTTTTTATTTGCTTTTTAAAATTTGGACTCATTATAGCTATATAATTGGTCATATATCATCCTAAGAACTCATTCAGTTGTAAAACATCCCCACATTTTTTAACTAAGAACTGCCTCAAGGTGATGAAATAGCAGCAATGCAAAATTTCAGGGTTGTAATGCAAGACAGAAAGTGTCTTTGAAGAGCTGTTAAATCTATAAATCTCAGAAGCACTCTAAAATATGTCTTAAAACAAAGTGACCAAGCTTGTCATTTAAAAGGAAAAAATACTGACAATATGCCATTACAGCATATTGACTGAGAGGGTAAAGTCACCATGATTAAAATGGAGCAATTCACTTTGAACTAACTCTAGTTGACTCCTCTAATGTGCCTGAGGATTGTCTGTGGCAAGCCCAGAGGAAATCTTTTGTGCTTCAGTTAGCAATAAGGCTTGCAAATCATTTTTCTTTCAAAAACTAACATAGATTACTGCACACACCGATAATATTTGGGTTTTTGCTTGTGCTTGAGACCCTAGGAGTCCAATATACTGCTTAAATACGTAAAGTTTTAGGTTACATTTGTTTTACCGAGGTATTACTTTAAACTGTATGTTCCTCTTAAGTCACAGGTAGGTTTGCCTCAACAAAAGAGTAGAAGAGCTATTATTGTTCAAAAATATTTCCTCAATATATAAGAAAAAAGGAAGGACATTACTCAATGCAATTCACACAGTCTGCAATCCACTAGAAAACCCTTATTATCAATAATATCTCCAGCTAAACTGTTTGTTTAGTTGTTTCAAAGGGATTGGCCACACATTATTACTCTTTTCTTTGTTTTGTTTTGTGGAAATAGCAAGCAATCTGTTACAACCAGCTGTTTTGTAATCCTTTGGTGGCAGAACAGTGGCAGGATTAAGAAGCCCTTGTGATTCTTGTACTTCTTGCTCTGCACTGATAAACATGTGACTTCCATCCTGAGCATTCAGCTTGATGCCTCTCTATCTGCCTACACACACTGTAAAAAGCAACTGGATAGTCCATAGCCCCTTTTAGGGAAATAACAGCTTTTACTTATGAAGCAATCTTATATCATATTTTTACAAGTTATTTACCTTCTCATCTTTCATTTCTACATGGGAATGGATCAATTATTTTTTTTATCTCTTTCTGTGTGGTATGAATACCCAGGCATTCATGTTAAAAACAGAGTTACGACAAGTAAAACAAAATTAAAAAGGTTTGGATAACTAAGATTTCAACTATGCTAGGTTGACAAAGAATTAAATTTATTTATCAGTGCAGAAGTATAATAAATAAATGAAAATACATATGATGGATCAATATAGCTACAGTAGTACTGTTCTACGGAATATAAACAGCAAGGTCACCAAGATACATCTCACAAATGAATTTCCAGGAGCTTACCTACACCCAGCAAGCTCAGAATGAGGCCTCTACTTACATACTTTTTTCCCATTCAAACATACGGGCCTTTACAGAGGCAACTTATCAATCAAAGATAGTACTCCATTTAAAGCTGCTGCAACATTAATGTTGTAGCTTGTCTCTATTTTTCAGCTAAATAGAGGTTTTCTTTTTCACATCACATAAAGTCTTCAGCCAGCTCAAACCTTCTAATAAATTGCAAACTGTGTTACAGTATATCTTCTATTATGCTGCTTGTTACTTTAGTAAGACAGGAAATTAAAGCAATAAAACACTTTCAGAATGATAGGGCACACTCAGGCAGTCATTTTTCTTATGTTCCAGTATTATTCTTCAAAAGACCTTTTATGATACTAATATTAAATTCTTTGAAGTCTGAAGAATCTGTGGAAAGCATTGAATTTCTAAGATAGAAAGCTCAAATACTGCATCTACTCATGCATTTATTAAAACTGGGTTTGTGGGATGGAATTAAAAAAAAAGCCTAAAATGCAATGCAACTAAATAATATATGACCTGATACATTTGAGATCCACATTAGAGAGTACATTGTGTGGAAATTTGATTTAATGCTAAAGAAAATCTATTTTGCCTTTGTCTCACCTTACGTGGCCAAATGCACACCAGATGTGGTCATTCATATAAAAGGTTGGTAACTGCAAACTAAAGCACAGAAAACCAGACAAATACTATAATGGTCACTTATGCAGCATGTTCACATAAAGGAAATTGAATCAAGCTTATGAAGCTGTGTACTCGTTATTAACCCCACAGAAAAGGGTCGCGCAGACTGCTCGTTTAATGGATGAACGCTCAAAAGATTGAAAGAGATCATGTAAAAGGAAAGCAAATAAAATGCTAAGGCCTTTACCTTAAACATTTCCAAAATGAAATTAATAAAAATGTTTTAAAAATTATTTCTTTGCTAAAAACTAAATAAATGTTTAGAGTTCTGGAAAGAAAAGGGGAGAAAGGGAAAATAAAGGAAACAAGAAAATAAAAAGTAAAATGGAAGCTAGGCTATCAAAGATTGCTCTGTACCTGTTAACTATTCATCATGATGTATTATCAAATATATGGTAGAAACGGATTCTTTGCTTATCAGCTGTGCCGAGTGAAGGTGTTCAATTAAGAAGCCTCAGAGAACAGTGAATGTTCATCATGTAAGTCATGATTTCTCTGGGATTTTAAGTTTTATATTCACTTTCAGTTTCACTGTAGCTATCAATTACTTTTCCAGTTTCATTTGATCTATTTTATATAGATTTTAAACAACCTCCGGTGAGAGTTCCAAGTTAGTACTTGGACACTTTCATTTAGCAGAACATAACAATATATGGTTAGCAGCTACGCTATTGCCATTCTGATTAAAACGTACAGGTTCAAATTAAAAATAAATCTTCTACTACTTCTATATGCTAATTCACCATGAGAATAAAGTGTAAATACATGGAATACAGAAGGTAAATAGGTTACTTTGTCAATTCATTTTAGTTTTGCGGCAATGACTTTTTCTGTCTTCAGTCTCCGTCTTCATAATCTTTGATATTTTTCAATTTTTTTCATACACATCTGTCTAGAAATTAACTGGTCCAAGTCTAAGATATAACCACTCAATAACTCAGTAATGTTTCCTTCCTCATTTTTGACACATTTCTTCTCTGTTGGAATTCCAAAGCAATCAACTACCTGGGGATATATACTTCTCCAGAGATCTCCCCTCCAGTATATCAATTAACTCAAAAGCAATTTTGGATACCTCCCAACTTACTATCACCATCTGGTTTCCCTAAAGCCTCACAAGCTGCAGTAGACTTGAATTGGTCAAAATGATGCTAATTTTCTAAATTATTTACAAATTAGGCATGCTCCTACTCAGTTTCCTTTCTTTTTTTTCGGTTAAGAAATTTCCTAGCCACTTCCGCCATCCTTAGGGATCCGTTTTAATACCTGCACACAAGTCACAGAGTTACCTGGCTGGCTGCTCTGTGATACTCCTCAAGGGTTCACAGCCCTCCCGGTGCGAGGGCAGGAGGTGTGAAAGTGCACTTCAGCTTCCATCAGCCTCTGAGCCTGGCTTCAGTTCTGGGCAAACAGAGCTTGGGGAGGAAAAGGTCTGCTCGCTGCCCTTATTTGATACGGAACGAAGCTGGGGTTGGGCAGCATGACAGGCATCACTTAGTAATGTGAGGGCACCCAGGTAAGGCACCGGTCCGGGTTACAGAGAATTCCCCCTCCAAAATTTCTCAAAGGATACAGATCTCCTGCTGTGTTTAGGCTCTGTAACACGTTCCCCACTTGGTGCACAATGAAATGTGACTAACATGTCATACCATGCATGTTTTTTATTCTCTGCCCAAGAGAGCAGGTCTCCTCTTCACAGAAGTTCTTCTAACTTAATTGTGAGGGACGAAAGAGGGAAAAGTAGAAAAAGGCTCCTTCTTTATTTTATTCCATAACCTGCTTAGGTATTTTCATTTCAGATGGCAAGGAAATTTTGCCTACCACTGATGGACCTTATGTAATTCCCTGTTCCAAATTCATACATGTCATTCTGTATCAGGTTTGCTGAAAAGAAAAATACCAACCTATCTTGATTCTGGAAAAAAAAAAAAAAAGGATCAAAACTATTAGAAATAATTCACAAAGTAAGTGTGGGTCATTTATCTGTTTGCTTTGCTGAGGTAATATGAAGATTTCCTGCTTAGAGCAAAGGGCTGTGGGCAAGGGGGTTCATAGCTCTAATCCCCACTGAGCCAACCTCAGGCAAGTCATTCAGCTTCCCTTTGCTTCAGTCAATCCAGTTTGAAAACTGAGCAAAAAGCAGAACCCCAGTGAAACGAGAGGCTGCATCGATGCGAAGCTATCTCTTGAGTAAACAAACTGAAAAAAAAATATGTGTAAGAAGTAGGCTATAAAAAGAAGGGGAAAAAAAGATTCTTAATGGTTTGAAAGAGGTTGAACAGAGGCCAAATACACTGCCGTGCTGACAGGAACACTTCCTAAGAGAATTTGAGACGTCAGACTGAAGTAGGTTCATTTTCTATTTATATTTTTCTATATATATCATTATTTTGTCCTGTATAAAAAAAAAAAAAAAAGTGTTCTAATAATCATTTACTAACTAACAGGATCCTTTGGAGAGAAAGACTAAAGGATTTTTTTGGAGGGAAAAATATTCTAAAAATACTTCAGTAACTTAAAATATCATCATTTTTAAACAAGAGGCATTCCTTCTCACACAAAATGAACGAACAAGTCACAGTTCTTCAGTGAATTCCTCTCTGCTTCCAGACATTTTTCTAAAAAGATGAATTTGAGAATAGCATCAACGGCTTTAGGGTGTGATACACAAATAAAAGATAATGAAAACTAGAAACAAATTCATGGGCTGCATTTGTTTTCTCTGCATGCTTAATAGAGTCTCCCATTGTTAAGGACTCTGTAAGTAATCATAGATTTCTTATTTAGTCTACTGCAATAAAAAGAGAGGTACTATGTGGATTAAAATGATACAAATTAAAAAAGAGATAAAATACACTAGTATGGGCTACTCAGATGATATTTTCTCTGCCAGCATGTAAAAAATTATAGATGCATTAAGTATTTCAGAAATTATTCTCTTTACTACTGATCTTTGATGATTTATAACAAATACCTAATTTAAATATAAAAGGCATGGTCACATTATTGCACACTTGGGTATTTAGGAATACTCACTGATATTGCAACACTTTTTAAAAAATCATATAAAAGTAATCTGAACACAACGTCAATGAGCAGAAGAAAGCATCATCATTCTTTGCTTTTCAGACACATTTTAATATATGTTGTAAACAGACTAGTCAGCATAGACAACACAGTACTCATTTTAAGCATGTACTCTATTTGCCTTGAGGAAGAAATTACTAGGTGAAATTGTTCTTCCCTATCCAGAAAGTCATCACACGGGATTATCTTGGCATCTCTGCCTTTAACCTTGAGAAGGTATCTTCATACTCAACCCATTTTGTCATAGTTTACTTAATGAACATATATTAAAAAGCATTACTCTGCTGCAGACTAAATAAAACTTTGGACCACTGAACTGCCGGTAAAGAATGAGAATAAATTTCCTTCATGATGATACTGGTAAGACACATTTGCAGTAAGTCTTCAGGGATTCCTCAGTGCTTTGGATATCTTTTTCCTCCTATCTGCTGGAAGATGACTGTAGTTGAGTCACGCAAACAGCCCCTTTTTCCTCCCATGGAAAGCATGAGGAAAATGGCATTTGCTGTGGTCAGACCCTGCACAGAGGGCTGTGGGGTTGGAAGGAAAGAGGTGTAATGGGGGAGCAAGCAGGGATAAAAAAGTTACTTTCCTACCAACATAGTGCTATAGGAGTCCAGTAAGTTGAGGTCTGACACATGCTTAATCACTGACTTGAGAGGAGTGAAATACATCAAAGAACCAGCTATTCACTAAGAGAGAGAAAAGTTTCGCTAAGAGAAAAGTATCTGCCTTGAAAGGTACAGATTTTTTGTTTACTTAGAAATCTGCCATTGAAAGTAAAAGGAATTTGTTTGTTCCTATAAACTAGAAACCTGATTTGGACCCATTAGTAGGTCCCACACAGCATCACTGCCTCTGGTACTTAATCTGCAAATAGACACAAGAAAAAAACTCCTGCTATTCCTTCATCTCCAGCCATTGTGGGATTTTTGTTGTACAGAAGAAATGTGTCAGAACCAGCTGTTCCAAGGCCACAGGACGAGAGTGGCTTATTTGCTGGAGACAGGAAAACGGCACCTCTGGCCCAGGGAATCTGGAACAGCCCTGGCTGCCACACATGCTCTGGGACTGCAATAAAGCCCAAATTGGAGACCTCAAAGAAATAAGAATACTTTTGCCCAAAGTTTGATAGAGTTTAATCCTACAGAGAGTTCACACTAAGAAAACTTCCTATTAAAAAGTCTGAAATGATGCAGGCTTAATTTAATTTCCTTAACAACCCTATGACCTCCCCACCATAATTAAATATTAGACACTTTTTTTTTTTTTAATAAAATGCATTACTATATTAAACAAAAGCCTATGAAACAGGAAACCCTGCTGAAGAAATGTCCTACCACGTTTTTTTTCCAGTGTCCACAATCCTATGCCGGGTTCAAAGAGGAGTCAATTCTTTTACGCAGTCCCACGTGACAGCAGACGTTTGGCAGTCGTGCCTCCATCCAGGCATGGCACAAAAGAATCATTCGATTTGGTGTAGTCTCAGTACTTCCTCTCCCAAAAAATCACAAGAAGTACTCTGGTAATCTTTGTTCTCAGTAAAATGTATTTTGATAATCAAAGGCATAAAATGTGTCTAAATTATTTGGCAAGTGACCTAACACACAGGAAAAAAAAAAAAAAAAGTTTCCCTTCCCTTCCCTTCCCTTCCCTTCCCTTCCCAGTGTAAAGCTGCGAGGAAAACAATGGAATTACTGGTTAAAATGTAGAGCCTGCTTAAGCTTGCTAGAGACACCGACTGCAGGCACCTGCAGCTGCTTACACATCTTCCATTCTGCCCTGGTGAATACAAAAGGGTTAACAAATCAGGACTAAATTTAACTTTTCTGTTTCTAAACCAGACCCGTTCAGGCATGTCACATGCATTTGTTCTCATCTAGGATTGACTATATGACAAGCTTGAACTTTTCACACCAAAGTCTTTTTGAGTTATGAGAGAGCAAAACCAGGTTGCAAGACTTTCACAAAACTGAAACCTGTAAATTTTTCACAGCATCATCATTCAAAAATGATTTCCCTTATTTTCTTCAAACCTTCCAAAATAATTCACCGTTGTTTTGAGACTAAGAATGAAAAATAACACCTCAAACGGTCCTGAAATACAGCTGTATTCACGTAACCTTCCCTCCAGAGCTGCCACCCAAACTACAGTGCAATAGCATCTTGTATTTCAAGGCAACAGATGGACATTATCCAAGAACAAAACTGTGATTCAGGAAAAGAAAACGCAAGCTACCTACTTCTCTAGCCTGTTTCAGAAGCTGGAGTCAGCAGCTGCTTGCAGATAGTTGTGTTTTTTTATAAATGGCAATGATGAGGAAGGAATAGGGGATAAATGGCAGCGGTGAGTTTGTTGCTACATGTCTGCCTTTCTAAAATGTCAGTAGGAGATGTTACAGATACATTTATTGCAAATTATTAAAGTTTGCCATATGTTCAATTCTCTAGGCTTTTCCATGTATGATGCTGTTAAATAGTAAATAAGCAAAGTACTAGATAAAAATTTGAAATGATACAAATTAAAATATATTTCAAAAAAACACCGGAGTCCTTTGGGCTTCATCTACAGCTCTTCAGTGTTTTTTTCCTGTATCTACCTATGGGTTACGATACAGCATGGTGTATAGAACTATAGTTCTCACATTCAAATTAAGTTTTGGTTTATTTTCCTTTTGTAAGTTTTTTTTTTTTTTTTCCTCATGGAAAAAAAGTAGAAGAATATGTGCATGATGCATTTGCTTAATTTGCTTATGGTTTCTTGTGTTGAATAATATGACAGCTGCTGACTTTTTTGACATTTGAGTACATAGTCTACATCCAGCTTTTCTCAATCTTGCTTATGCAGCTACAATAATTTCAAGAAAATCTGCTCCCCAAAAAGTTTGAGTTGATATGCTCCCTGCTCAGAACCAGAACGAGATATCAGGCATTCTCTTATTTTAGGATTATAAGAAAGGCACTGTTTCTTCCTCTGAAAGGGACAGCTGAGTTTTGTAGCTTACAGTTGTTGTGGGTACAGCCCATTTTCGAGGAACAGACCACTTGGCAGTATTTCCTAAACTGTCTTTTAAAATGAGTTAGAATTGTCAAGAATCTTTTAAGGATTATTCATGCAATTCATAGAAGTTTTCCTTTCCTATTCTAGCATCCCTTAATTCCAGCACAAAAAAACAGCCAGCAGAGCTCTACCTTTTATGCACTCTCTGCTGAACTGGGAAGTTTATGTAAAAGGCCAGATCTCTGACTGTTTCAAAGGGAATATTTTCTACATGACTTTTGGTTTTGTACTGTAATGATGTTCATTTTCACAAGCTTTTATGGCTGTCAACATGCTGATTGTTCACACTGAGACACAAGGATTCTATACTCAGTAAGACCCACCAGAATATACTGAAAAAAAATCTAACTACAGAAGTTACATCTAAATCAAAATGTTACGAAGCTATTGCATCTTCATTTATTAAAATAAATCCTGAATATCCAACTTCTTTAAAGAGAAAGTGCTCTAAAAATATCAATACCTAGAATTTAATAAAATCCTGTTCAAGGCAGAAGACTGCAGAGCAAATGGACAGTGCATGCTAGGACTAAACAGCTAATATGTGGGATGAAAATTAATAAAAATAGCTAATTAAATGCATAGGTCCTTATAATTATTTTTCATAGGTGACCATAAGATTGTTAGCTCTTTGCATACTAATCAACCACTTCTACCTCTTCTTTACTACAACTCTGAACTAGATAAACTACTATCTATCACCAAGAAGTTAATATTTACTAAATGTTAGTTGATACCCATTTTATATTATTTTGAATTCAAAGATAAGGGAATAGATTCTAATGAAAAAACAGGTGAAGCTGAATTTTAATGCCCACCATTGCTAAGATCTAAGAGTATTCTTGTACCATTAAGGCTTATTCTGACTAGGGGTGACATCTTTACTTTTGAAATGTATGCAGCTTCTAACAGCCCTACTGTTTTTTTTTTTTTAATGTAAATTTATAACTTAAACCCACTACTGCCTGAATGGGTTCATTCACTAGTAGATTATAAAGAAATCCCATGAATTTGGTATTCTTGGTTACACAGTTTCAATAAAGTGCAAAATGTCCCACAGATAACCTACAATGCCGACAAAGTTCAATCTTGCCTTGGATGCCCTGGTGTATTTTCTATTGTTTAGCTATAGCTTTCTTCCTCAGCACAAATGTTATCTAGCCATGGTAAAGAAGTCTCTACTTCTTTCTTTTTATTGTATGAGTAGCTGAAACACCTTATTTAGTTGGTGCCATGTTTAACCATTATATTGCTTTAGTTGGGCAGTTAGAGTGACTGATCTGGATCCCGGTCAAAAGCTCTGTCTTATTGTAATCTTGATTTACTTATTTGCTGTCTCCACTCATAGAGAAGCCTGGTGATTAACGTGCAAGACAGTGTCGATTCTGGACTTCAAGGACAATAAGTGAAGTAAAAGATCCTGATGATTTAATATGACTAAATACATAAACAATGAGATTCTATGTGTGGATTATGCCCAGTGAACCCTTTGTGTTTACATAAAAATCCCTTGGATCTTTCTACAGTAGAGATTATCCATGACAACCCAAAGAATTTCCTTATTTCCTTTTTTTGTGAAATAATGTTGAAAAGCCTTGATAACTTAAGGCATTAGAAACAGAATTTACTGGGAGATTCAAATTAAGTTTTTCCAAGGTGCACTACGCTGTGGTGGACTTACTCCAGAATGACAGAACTAACATTTCCAAAAGTTAGTGAAACTCGAGATGAGTCTAAACCACAATTCTCAAACTAATCTTAAGCTTAAACTCTGGATTTTGGAAAAAAAAATGTGATCAGGCCTTTTTTGACAATAATATTTACTTAGTATAAAAATAATGCATTCATCTAACTCAGCAATTGAAAGCAATCCTGACTGCTGATGGCAATGCTTGTTGCTCTTTGCTTCTAAATAAAACCTGAATTTAAATAGACCCAAACTATTTTTCCCTTTTATATAAATATCTATGCACATATATATGTGTGTGTGTGTATATATATATAATTTCCAGGGTCTATAAAATTACGCTTGGGAAGAACAGTCTGTAGCTACATCTTGAAGAAAAAAAAAATGGTGCAAGGATGTCACAAATGTCTTGGATTTCTTTGTTTTGAATCCTGTTGTACAGTGATCGATTTGTTGACAGAACATCTGCTCATTTCAGCCCTTGCACATTCAAATCTATATTCTGCTACTGCTCTGTTTCCAAGATAGAGTATCTTGACGTATTTCTGGCCTTACAGTCACATTCAGTGTCAATAGAAAGATTTCCATATATGTCTGTTGCTCCTACGAAGCAATCATGGAATTGTTGTTTCATACACATTTTCCCCAGATGCTATTTCAAAACCTGAGTCATCTCAACTATGTGCAGATCACCCAGATTAACTCCAAAAAGACTTATACTTATCAATAGCAGGATATCTTTTGGAAATCGCTGCTACTCTGGAATAAGTCCTAAGGCTATATCTAACCAAAGCCTTGAGCTATCAGACTGTCTACCTGGACAAATAAAACAGGGCCAGTGAGCACTTCTTGGCTCTGAGGCTCAGTAACGGAGCCTACCTGCACTCCAGCTCACACTCCTCAACCACTGGGGCAGCCCACACTGTGTTCATGTGGCCCTATAACACTGTTATTGCTGTGGTTTTTTTTTCAGCTCAGAGGACCTGCAAAGGCTCTAGGTACTGCTGCTCCTTGGAACAGGGCTGGGCTCTCCCGAAGCTGAAGGGCATGTGTTGGCACATAGGCCTGCCTGAAGCTCCCAGGCCCACTGGGATAATGGTGGAGGGCTGCATAAAGCACCTCCCAGAGCTGCTGTAGTTTGTCCTTATTTCTTACTAGGACTGATCCCTGATGAATAATATCACTGGACTGTGCACAGGCACCCTCTCAGAGGGTGCCCCTCAGCTGGTTCAGGTCTCAGCAGTGACAATATAGATGCTATAAATAAAGCCATATGAATGATATGAAGTGCAGTGCTTGAGGCTGCTATTTTATTTGTCAAGAAAGCACTGCTTTATTCATAGAAACAAGAATGCATTTTGAGGCTCCCCATCTCCTTTTCACTACAATGTCTAGTTAAGGAAGTTCCAGTAGGCAATCATTAACCAGCTGGTAAAATACATAAACAAATTTTTTTAGTGAAATTTATAAACTAGCAACTTCCCCTACTGGATATACACTCTAGCCAGCAGGACAGACTTTTACACTCCCAGCTCCTGCATTCTCTTTAAGCTAATTAATATTTATTTCACACAAAGTAGTGTGAAAGTCTCAGACGAGACACTCTGTCTCAAGATATTTCATAAGCTTGTCCTTAGAGCACTGTTTAGGGGGTGACGTACTCACCCCCGCGTCTACCACTGTCTCAGGAAGCTTTCTAATCACTGAGTCTGCATAAGAAGGATATCCTATGTGTCAACAGATTGGGGGTAATTTCCAAATTCCAGATCTCCATCTCACTTTCTGGAACTCAGAACACTCTTTAGAAAATTAAATCTATAATACTTGGCAATTCATTTTATCCATCTACAAGTAGGTCCTCATACTTTGGAGGAGACTTTGAGAACTTGCTAGTTCACCTTTATGTAGCAACTCAAAAGAATGCAGTGTCTAACATGCACTGAACGACTCAGATTCAATTGCATCACTATGAAAAATTTAAGGATACAAGAATAAGTTTACTCAGGAATAATGGGAAGAATGCTATTAACTTAGAAGAAGAGACTGGATTAGGAATAGTATCCTCAGGAATAAAGAATGTTCCAGCATTTCAGCTAGATTTTGTGACCACATAATCATTTTTCTACTAACTCCCACCAAGCTATAAACTTGCAGTGCTCTTAAAGCAGTGGTTTTGTGCTCTGATTGCTAAAGGTGGCTGCCAGAGCCACAAAAGTTGGCAGTTTGAGCCACCGCCACTTCCTCTAGCCAGAGATGGAATGATCCAGCCTTGTTTACTTGCACCTCTACAAAACTTGGCTTCTGTATTCATGGATTGTAATAGAGCACTGAAGTATCACAGGTTACTTCGAAGGATTAAGACATTACCCTTCTTGTCATCCTTGAAGTGGCTTAATCAACATCTCTCCTGAGCTGCTTAATTTGTCCTACCTAAGGCTGGTTTCACCTGCTTCAGTCCTCTAATGATGGTAATACAACGTCATAAATCTTTTAATGAGAAATGCCACATTAATAATCTCTGAACCAGTTTTAAAATATCCTCTTTCCAATAGAACTTCTTAAGATAGATCAGGGTTGGTTATTTTTTAAAAGAATGGTCACTGACTTTCAAAGACAAACTTCAGGACTGTGAATTCTGAAGACAGTCTCCTATAGAATGTCCGAATTATGCCCTCCAAATACAACACCATTGCATTGTGCACTGTGGCATGTTTGCCATGGTAAGAATTACGCCAGATGCCTTCAAATAAGAACCACAGGTATTATGCTTACAGCATTTGCCAATTGCTTTCCACAGGTAGGTGGCAATTTTGCATGATGACTTTTGTTATCTCTCCATTTGGTATTTCCAAATAACACTTTGGGATATTTACACTCTGTATGGGACTGCACAGGGAATATAGTCTCTTCAAATACAGTACAGAAGAATCCATGCTTGAACAGGTGCTAAAAAGATGATCCAAATAACAGAGAGCCTATCATACAAAGGAACACTTGTCCTGTTAAAGTTAGCAAAATAATGGCTCAGAAGTCATATAATCACTTTCTATAAATAACTGTGTTTGGAAAAGAATTATATGCCATGAAGGAAGCAGAACTACTTAAACTAAAGGGCACTGTTGGCAAGAAAAAAATGCTATAAATCGACCATGAATAAAATTAGTCTGGAGATTAAGAGTGTTCCTAATGATCAGATATCAGTGAAGCTCCAGAACAGCTTCACAAGAGCAAAAGTAGGGTAAAGAAAAATAAAATGCCAGCCAGTTCCCATTAGGATGGAGTCTGATCTGTTTATGAAAGGTGTACAATTATACAGCACAACCGAGATTGGCTTCAGTGAACATTTTCAGCCACATTTTCAAACCTGCTTTTCTGTTTCATCTAATTGCTGTGCTAAGGACCAAAAGTTCAGTCTAGCAAGGCTTATTATTTTAGTGCTTCAGTCCTTTTCTTGATTTGTCTCTTAATGCCTAAACAAGAATCTGTATTTTCTAGCAGTTGTACTTCCACATTTTTATCCCTCTTTACCCAGTACGGAAAATCCCAGACTCTCAGCATATTATTTATGAATACATCTCCAATCCCTCAGTATGCAGGCTGTTGCTATTATTGTTTCTATTTTGAAAAAAAAAAAAATTGCAGACATTTAAGTGTCACAATCTAAAAAAGCCAATATCAAATAAAAGCAGGCAGTTTTAAACACAAAATGTCATTCAATTAATTTTTGATGAGAACAGAAATATTAAGAACTGAGACCTAAAAAGTGGCCTGTGTGGCCAAAAATTAGCTCTTGGGAGCTAGGGAATCAGCAGAGGAGGGAGATGAGAAGTTTTTACCTGCATTGGCTACAATGATCACTGACAAGAACATCTATTAACTGCCTAATCTGCATAAACCTTCGGCAATGGAGGCTCTGGTGAGCCTAAAGCATTTAATTCTGAATCATCTTATTCAGTATTTTTCAGCACCATATTTACTCTTCCACCCTCTTCCATTTTTTTCCAGGCATACCGGTGGCAGCAATTGCCCTATAACACTGGTTAAGACTATCATTCGTGAAGTTTTCTGGAGTGATTGAGGTAAAAATAAAAATGTTCTGCTATTTACCCTTGGGAGAGTGTGTGGAGTTTCTTTGGTTTAAATAGGCTTTAACTACATCCCACAGAGTGATGCTTCACAGTGTATTATTAGTGTGATCAAAAAGAATGTTACTAGGAAGAACTAGCACTAGCCAATGTTAAGCACTGCTATGTATATTTCTCATCTATATTTCACAAATTCGGAAATTTCAAAGTGGAGTCTTTTTTTTGCAACACTTACTTTGTTCTGTACTTTCACTGGTGTTTTCTACACCATGGGCCTATTTCACTGCAGCTCCTAGGCAGTTCTTCTGTCACATGGTTTTCCATAGTAGCCCAAGTACCACTCAGTAATCCTTCTTCCAATAGCCATATACAGTCTGATAATCCACTTGTGCTCATTATCAAGCCTGATTCCTTGTGGGACTAATTCTCCTACAATACTTCAAAGGACTGAACTGACTTACGGCTTAATAATTGTGTGTGAAATTTTCAGGAATACCTGGAACCAAGACACAGTGGACCAAATTCGTTCCTGGAATTGCTTTACTAACATCACTGCAGTTATGTAAAAGATAAATCTGGCATTTTAATTTCACGAATAATAGAAGACATATCATTAAAAGTGCTTAGATGCTTTTTGACCTAATAATCCTGTATCTTTGTTTGAAATAAAAACTTGGAAGTCAACTGGATTACGCTAGTCCTGTGTCTTCCTTGTCTTCCAGAAATAGGAAGGGTGGCTGCTAGACCTGTCTTAAAAATGCTGGTTTTGCTAATGTCTCATAACATTATGCTGCAATCCTGGAGTAATCAAAACCATGCTGCTGAATGATGTAGCTACGAAAGGCCTTAGAGGATATTTGAGGTCTTAAGGAAGCACTCAAAAGATACTGTAGACCTACATGTTAGGGAATGTCTGTTTTAAAATAATTAAAGCTTTACAGTATGATAGTAAAGCTTTCAATATAACTGTTCTGACTCAAACTTGAATTTCAATTGAGTTTTCTAGGAATATAAGGACATATTAGGATTCTTTTGCAATAGTTTCAGTGGCAAAACTTACCAAAAAGACTTTTTGCGGATGCAGTGAAATTTTTGCATTATAGAGTTGTTGATTATGTTTTTATCTTGAATAATCTTTTACTTGATAAAGCTTTAAAACACCCAGAAATAGAAAAGGCTCTCTTTAACAATGCAGATTTATAAAATGTAAAAATATTGAATGAAAGGCTCCAGGAATGCCTTTAAAACCATTGCTCTTACGAGCTGCCAAACTCAACATGGAGAAGCTGAGCTTAGGGTGGCAGTCTCAACTCTTTCTCATCAGACAGTAAAGGAAGTTATGCTGCTACTATGTTAAATGTACTAAATGTTGATGCACCAAATGCTAATTTTATTAGGCATTGACTCAAGTTTAACTAAACTTAGCTTGCTCAGAAGTAACTTACATATCTAATCATGGTGCTACTCTCTTGGAGATGCCCAGCATATGTCTGGAATGCTTTATGAAGCTCCCCCAAAGCAGGGCAGTTCAGGCCAAAAGTACATGCACAAAAAGATCTCAGTATCTCAGTCAATTTATTATTATTAAAAGATCCCTAGGTAATGATATTACTAATAACTATCTCTTGCACAATCCGGTCATTCACTTATATGTGCTATTTTTTGCATATGAAACATAGGGGAGAAATTTCTGCAGGCTCACATTAACAGTTATATTCTACTTGGATATAAGCAACAATTCTCTGCTTCGGGCACTTTTTTAACCTTTTGACTTCATATTAAATTAAACTGAATTTATTATATGCCTGATAAATTGAAGTAATTACAGAGTAACTTCTGAAACACACACACATGGAAGTTAAAGAATCTCTAAAGTATCCTGAGAATCATGTGAATCATATAGTACATTTTTTCTCCCAACGTGTTTTGTTTAAAATGGGATTAATTGTAATTTTCAGTAGCTTCCCATGTTCTTAATTTTAAAATATGACCATACGTTTTTCTTTCAGCACTTCTTGAACTCCAGGGCATGAGACATCTTTGCTACTGGTTTGAATAACAATCTGTCATGAATTGATTAGATAATTAAATCATGAAACATTCTGTGGGATTCCATGTTTCTAAATTATTTTGGTTGTCTAATCACAATTTACAGCAGAAATTCATTAATTTTCTTTTGCTTCTCCCATCACTATTCTTCCAACAGAACTTCCATCTCTGTTTCAGAGCTCTCCAGGCAAGAGATTCAGTGTCACACAGACACTGGATTTGGAAGATAGCTTTTTATTAGCTAAAATTTCTTTGCTGCAGTTCAATCACTATTTTTTATTATATTTCACTATTGAAGTCCTGAAGAAAACTATGGACATGCTAGATAAATAAAGTTGGTTTCAGGGGATTTTTTTTTCTGATTTACATCAACGTAGACATGGCAAGATTCAGGTTGCCAGTCACTGTTAGTGTGCTCAGCCTAATAGTTTCACAGCCCTGATAAAAAAGGAAATGAAACTCACTTTTAAAACCTTTTCTTTTGCCTTTTTAGATATTTTTACATTATGTTTATTTAGGATGTGTCTTCCTAGATATTCTTCTTTTTCAAGACTTTGCGGCATGGGTGTTCACAAGTCCAAGCATTTCATACTGGAAACCTTGTTAAGGTGATGATGCGTAGATATGAAGCAGACATTTCTGACTTAAAAGTTCTATATATTTATTTACTTCCAAAATATTATAAAATAAACAGAATATACCATGAAGAACTGAGGATTTAAAAAAAAAATCAGACTCTCCTGAGAAAAAACTAATAACTTGCTCCAAAAGCTCTCATAAATTATTAGCTTTGAAATCACTCGAAGTGTCTGAAACATTGTACATGTCACTGATGTACTTGAAGTTCACCTAAGAAACTGTATCATCAAAATATGCTGACAAAAAATGCCAGCAGCTACATCACTTTGCAATCAATCACATATCTGTTTCAGAGTTATAAAATGTCAGAGAATGTAATTTCAGCTGCTTCTGATGCATACACTTAAATCTTCATGTTTTAACTGAAGAAGGAGGAAGACGAAAACATATGTCAATTCTGTTTCTCTCCATCAGACTGACTGTACATTTTTCCATAAAGTATTTATGTTTTCTTGTAAATTAATACAATGTATATACAGATAGTTATTTCAAATTTTCATTCGAAAGTATGAATTGTGAGAAATTAGTGTCTTTCATAATAGTTACAGCATCTATACAGTCAGTGAAAAACTAGAGTGGTCGAATATCTCTTCAGAAAGACTTAACCGAGTGAAAGGAAGACTTAAAAAATGGTTTCTGTGCTGAAAGTGAAGAATTGACAATGCAGCGGGATTAAAGGTGACTGGAGTAAGTCAAAGGAAATGCTGTCACTTACTTACATATAGGGTTCCATCTTATTTTGATGAAAACAGTTATCTAAATTCTACCTGTGTCATCAAGTGCATTAAAAAAAAGTATTTGGAATTTTACATCTTATTAACCATTACCTAGTGCAGCCAAACCAATACAAATGGTAGAGAAACAGTAGAGAAAATAAGTAACCAAGAGAGGGAAAAATGTCACCCTGTCTAATATTAAGTAAAATGCTTCATTTCCATGCTCAGTGAAATACAGAAGAGCTAAAAGTAACCTACGCATTCAATTTCTTTCTTTCTTTTTTCCCATGGCCTTTCTCCCTCCTCCCATTTCTCCCCATGAATACAGAGTACCAAAGTGCTTCCTGTTCTGAGCTACAGGACACATGCTGGGCGCAGCTCTTGAAGTTTGCTCAGCAAGGGCTAGAAGTAGGCAGCACAGGGAGTTAATGGAAGAATAATTTAAAATGAGCTTGGGTGGTTGAAAAAAAGGACCTACACATAGTGGTAATAAGGTTTGCCTTTCTTGTTTCTGTTAGTAGCTGTTGATAATTTCAGATCTTTCTGTTCAAAATCTATTTCAAATCATGTCTGGAATAGTAGAGTGTGTTTAGCTCTTATCTGTCACTTTTTGATCATTTCTATTAACCTTACTCTATTGATGACAACTATATCATATTGATAATAACTATACAAAGAATGATTAAATGCAGTTAAGAATAGTAATTTGGAATATGTACATTTATTATTATAGAGATTTAAATAAGTTATTTGATTTTTTTTTTTTCCCCCGCAATGGAGGATACTGCATTTATTACAGTTGCTGCATAAATCCAAGGACTGGTGATATTCATTTTCTTTTTTTCTTTTTTAAGAAAATTTCACCATTGCTTTGTAGCCCAACAGCATACTTAATTCCAGTGAAAATTTGTTTCAATATAATAGTAAAGATAGACCCATCTTGACACTTGTGTTATCAAGAACTCTACTGATCCTGCTGATTTAGCATAGCTTTTGCTGCCTATAAGCAGATGTAATCTTTCATTTTATGAAATTAATGTTTTCATGCAGTCACTATATGGCACCATGTACAAGCTGCCTTTTTGTTCTTCCTTAAATCTTGCTACTGAAAACACTGTGCAAATTTGCAGATTTGCAAGTAAGTCTAGTTATTGATTGGCCTGTGCAGCAGCTGGGTAGGAGAACAACAGCATTCTGAATAGCACAAGAGACACTTCGGTCCAGGTGACACATTTATCTCTTAACCTGTTTATTTATTTATTTATTTATTTTATTATTTTATTTTTATTTACAAGGTTTGGATCACATTATTAACTTCTCCATGGTTATGGCCTCTCAATCACAGAAGTATAAAGATGAATCTCAAATCAAGGACACCGAATTATAGAGCTCTAGACAGGAAGCAAATCCAGGCAGTCAGTGGACGCTACTCAGAGCGCTGCCGCCTGGATGCATCTATGATTTAAGATGGGTAAAGCACTCCACAGTGGTACAAAAATCTCTCTCCTTGGCCTCACTGAGATGGGAGAAGTCAGCAGTTTCCAGGAATGGTCTCAGAATAGAGACCATTGGAGATAGGAATTTGTTGGTTTGAAGCAAAACAAACAGGAGAATGCAATGAGAAACTCAATACAAGTTGTGAGGCAAAATTAAAAAGTTTCACTCCTCCTGATACAGTCTCTAATTTGGCACAAATTTTGTAAGGAAAGGGCCATAAAGTAAGGTTTGGAAACGGCTAGGCCATTAAATTCAGACCTTTTGAGAAGGTTTCACAGCACAGAGTATAATGCATCTCCTCGGTCCCAACTAGAGAATGAAATCACTGCAATGAAAGAACTCAGTTTCTGTGGAAACTCCTATGAGGAACCAGGTTTAAGAGCAAGAGGATACTGCGGCTCTTGGCTCTTTGTGCTTTGAAGATGCAACAAAGCTGCTAATTAACACTGACTTTTGCTGTCCTATTGGTCTACCTATTTCTTTCTAGCCTGTCACTTGCCTAGTTTTACACTGTAGTGAACATGCTCATGTGATAGGGATCCTTGTAAAAAGGCTCTCATAAGAGTAGTTCTGCAATTTGGCAGGGACAGTACGGAGACCTTTTGAAAATACAGCCCAAGAGTAGTAACATATGTGTTCTTAACACTAGATAAAGAGTGATGGAGGTGCAATCTCCGAACTGCTTGCCCAAAGCTAGAAAATTCTGTAAACATGTGAAATTGAAAAGAGTAATTCTAAAAATTAGCCCATCTTTTACAGTACTCAGAAAAGACTGGACTAGGTTGAACTTCTCCAGGATTTGGAGTTGAGGTAGATACTCTTACTTTAGAGACTTGGTTAACCCACCTGTAAAAAATGAGAATGAAATAGAACAAGATACTGTAGGTCTCCTGAAATGCAGATTGGGAAAAAAAAAAAAAAAAAAAAAAAAAAAAAACTGCTACTTCATTTGACTATGTCAGCTCTGTTTTCTCAAGTTAACAGCTCCATTGTGTATAACAACCTCTCAGATTCTGAACTGAATCTACTTCTGCTCTAATTAGCTGGGTTTTAGTTAAACTTGTTATGTCTTTTCACATGAGATTTCCAAGATGCAGACTAGCAGCCATTACTCATCTATTTTTTTTTTTAACTTAACACTGAATCTTTTTATGCTCTAATCTGTATTATGCAGAGCTTCAAATATTCTAGCTGCGGTTTTATGGTTTCATGCTATTTAATGTATGCTGGTTTATTTTTGGTCTCTATACACACACACACACACACACACTCAAAAAGAAAAAAGATTCTAAGAGATCTTAATGAAAGCTCCAGTCTAGACCGGAATAGGCTAAACGCTCATGGCTATACAAAGCTACACAATTTCAGGCATCCAGATGAAAAGATGGCTTTCAAACTAGATTGACAGGCAAAAACATCCAAAGAAATAGTGTTGTAGGAACACTGGATCAGAATACTGGATCCAAATTATGGATCAAGGGCCCAAACATGCAACGAGTTACCTCCATACTTAAGAGAAGAATATTTATTCGCGATTTACTGGCCTTTCCATGTAGTGTTCAAGTCCTGCAAGATGACCTCATCAGTGAATTATTCCAAAGAATGTTACATTTCAAGACAACCTTTTCCCGTGTGCTTCAACAGACAGGGAAGATCAATTTCCCTTTCATGTTATGAAAAGCTATGCTTATGACAAAATGCATTTCTTTTTCTATCATGAACAGCATAAAAAGAAATAATACCTTGTTACAGTTTGAAACGTTCATTGCCACCTCAAAATGCTGTTGGATTAGCAAACTGTATGATAGGATGATTTTTAAAGAGATTTTCAATAGTTTATGAGCATTGCTTGTCTGGCTTCATATGCAGTTGAGGAAAAGAAATACAGAAAGCAGAGGGCATAAGAGCACAACGGGTTTAGTACAACTTTAAGCAAAAGTCTAAAACACTCTTTTTCACTGTGACAGCTTCCTGATGAGAGATTACTTCCCAAGATCATTACTGGAAATAAGTTCACTAGTAAAAATTAATCTATTGGTGCCCACATAATACAAGATTTCAATTATTCATCCATCTTATTTATTACCTAATATGTATAGGACCACTTAGTCATTTTGCTGTCCTGATTTAAAGAAATATGTTTCTCTGGGCACGCAGAAAGAAATAACAGTTTAATACATTTTAGTTGGATATCTAGGATGCTGCCTTAAAACAACATTGTCATTATATTTTTCCTATAAACTGCACAAATTAAGGCAACAATATATTCAGTGTTTTTTTCCAACCTGCTTGGATTAGTGAACTACTAAAGAGAACAATGTTTAATGTAGTAAAAAGATGAAAGAAGTTCTTCCAATTACACTACTGAAAGCCCTTGAAAGTTTGCTTTCTATCCTTTAGTTTATGCTGTTTGCCAAATTTTTATAGCTGTTGGGTCTCCTATGGTATTAGCTTGCCATCAGGAAATGAGGAATGTCAAGGTTCCCAAACAGAAGTATTGCACAGGCAGAATTTAGTTATTTTGCTGCTTAACTTCAAGGTAAAATGAATGTCATTTCCCCCCAGAGGTTTATTCCCCAGAGAGAAGTTGAATACCATCCAAGCCCACTACTCTTATCCTTATCCTTCATACTGAACTAAGCTAAAAAAAAAAAGAGAAAAAAAGAGAGAAAAAGATAAAGTTGCAAAATGCTATTTTTAAGGAAATGTGACTTTCTGATACTATCTCTTCTAAGGATACAGCTTTATAACTTGCACATTTCAGCTCGGTAATCAGGTCACTAGCCAGTCAAATACTATTCTGGACTTTATGTCTAAGACTAAAAGCCACAGTAAGGAAGATATAGATTCAACAATTTGTCCTACCAGTCTGCAAAGAGATTTAAAAGTAAAAAGTATCATACTGTTGGCATGACTGTTGTGCTTAATCATCATACAGTTTGACACCATCAGCACTGCAAGTTACAACTTACATTTACTAAAAAGAGGAAGGCTGGGATTTTCTTCAATTTATCAGTATGGATAAATTTCACATCCACATGTACTAAGATGAGAGGAGTGGAATGAGCATATTGCCTCAGAAGATGTTTCTATTTAACAATCAGTATAAATGTGGTCCTCTCCACAGACAGGAATGCAATTCTCATTTTCTTATAGTTGTCCCAGTTAGGAGATCTAAGTTTCTTCTTCCAAATCTTTTTTTTTTTTTTT
>VZSV01000162.1:1470693-1482796 GCA_013398735.1 Nothocercus julius | reverse complement strand
TTTTTTTTTTTTTCTTGTTTGAGGTTAAAAAGTATGGTTTGATCTGAGGAAGGCAGTTATGCACGAGAGACTGCTCTGTACTAAATTAGAAGGTTTCTCATGCCTTGCATTCCTGCTTCTCGATTGGTAGGATACGAGTTTTGATTTATTATTTAGCATCACTTCCATACCGTATACGAAATTTAAAGTTTTCAAAAATAAAAATTCAATTTAATATTATTTCAGTCACAAAAATGGTACACGTGTAAAAATTGTGTGCACATATTCATCTGAAAAGAAGGATCTAACTCATCCTGTCCAAAGCAACAGTATCAGCTGCTTAACAAGACAAGAAAGGGCAGATTTTTTTTCATTTATATTAACAATCAAAACAAATATCACATGGTCTATTTTAATGTTGCTACCCTGTATTTTGCCATTTACATTTCAATAAGAAAGGGTGTGAAATGATTCTAAATTCAAGTGAAGAATTTTAAACCACTTTTCACATCTGTACATGTCAGCAGTGTTGGTACACAAACAACATCAAATAAAATCCTACAAATAAATGTTAATGATGGCTTGTAAAAAACTATGACTGAGAAAAGAAAAAAAAATTGAGGCTTAGATTCTTGGTTTAAAACAAAATTTCTTTATATATTTAGCTGACTTACAGGTTGGTACACAGATTATAGTTTACTGAATTTAAAACTTAATTTAGGGTATGATAGAACCAGTAATCCACTCAAATATAGTTAGATTCAGATGGTGAAACAATGGTGAAGAAATATTGTATAAATTAGAATTACAGACTTCTGTGGGGATTATTTCTGTATAGTTTACTTCTACTGACTCTTATTTTATGTGGATATAAAAATAGTATCAGCCCAATATCAGACGACTCACTATCAGACATTTCACATAAGGGATAGTATTATAGTGTTTAAATAGGACACTGCATTAGGAAGAAAATCATGAAAATATTTTCATTAAAAAAAAAAAAAAAAAGAGCAGCACACGCAGAAGATAAACATTTTTTATCAAGCAGGCAATGAATTTTAACAGAGCAGCTGCCCTTTCTTGACAGGAGAGTAGGAGTGCCGTGTTTGAAGAGTTTAAGGGGCACCGTGCAAGCGGGATAACAAAAGGGGCCTGCCCAGGCGAGTCACGGCAATTACCGCGACGCGGGCGGCGCTTTGCAGCGAGGCCGCGAGGCCGGAGCTCGGCGCGCGAGCGCGGCCCTTCCTCCTCTCCCCACCAAACCTCCTCTGACTGACAGCCACAAGCTTCTGGACGCGCTGTGCTACGCAGGAACAGCCTTTACAAAACAGCCTGCACTGCAAAACTTGGACCCTATAAGCTTAAAAATTAAACAGCTGATTTGGGACTATGCTTCCTTACATATAAACCGGAGCTTTCTGAGCCACTGGGAATATCCATATCTCTGAGAGCCAAAACGAACGCTGTTAAACCTTCAAGGTTTGCCAGGTCTGCAGGGCTCCCAATCTGAACAGATGGATTGGTTAAAAGGAGTGCATTTTAAAATTCCTGTTTTTTTTTTTTTTTTTTTTTTTTCAGGCAGCATACCCCCTACCTTTTAAACCAGCCTCCCAGCACAGAAAACAAAAAAAATATATATTTAATGGCCCCCTGTTCTGTTTCATTATTTACACCTCTCACATGTACTTCCCCAGCTGAGTAATGCTCTTTGATGATTATATCTCCAAAGAACATTGCTGTGATCATGTAATATGCTGTGGAAGCATAGATAATCAATCAAAACGAGAGAAACAGAGAAAGCAACTTTCTTACTTTTAAAAAACTGATTCGATTCTTATGAAAAATGCCAAATTGACAGCTTCTGACTTCCAAGTAATCTTTCCAACAGCCTGAGCAGGAACAGCGCGCACTACAGAAGCGCCCTACGTGGGCGGCAGGGCCGGCGCGCGAGGCCGCAGGCCNCGCAGGGCTGGCGGCCCCAGCTCATTTCACCCACTGTGAACCGGTGAAGCTTGGTCACCTGCAGCCTGATCAACTAGTGTCCTCAAGAAGTGAAAACGCTCCCATCTTATGCCTTTTAGAGGCTTAGAAAACACCGCTTTTTAAACATTAAAGTGGTTGGAAATTTAGTCTATAGTTTAGACTTGAGATAAAATTTATATAAGGAATTTGTATTATCATTATATCACTATATATATGTATATCAGTATATCACTACTATAAGTGATATAGCGCTGTAAAAAAGGCATATGTTGTAAAACTACTAGATGAAAGACACTGTATGAATCTGAATAGTGAGTCATTCTTAAAACGGTTTAAATGTGAGGAGAAAGAAAAATGTAACAAAGTCGCAAAGAGATGCTTCACAATTAGACTGAAGTAGTAATTACCCTTTGCTACTGCAACTAAAACAACTTACTGAGTTTCATTTAGGGAAATTTATCCTATTTTTGAATATTTGTAATGTTATCAATATCCAAATTACACTTCTCCTTTCCCTCCTTTTCTCTACTCCAGCTCTTTAATTCTTCTTTGGTCTTCCTTTTGTCATAAAGATGTAGGGCTGAAAAACAGCTGCAGCTGCTGTACTACAATGAAAATCAAAGGGGTGTGTTAAAAAAGGTGAGTTTCCTCCAAAGTTCAGCTTGTTTTTAATTGTTCTCCAAATATTAATGCGTGTACTATCATAAAATGGTATTTTAGAAAATATGTTTTGGGAGGCATATTTGTTTGTTGGTATGTTTTTTTCAGAAATCAAAAAAGACAAAAGGCCCCAAATAGACTAATTGAATTCAGCCTTTTGGAACCTCCTGGCCAGACCTCCTTTCGGGCAGTGTCACTGGCCAGGCGTGCTGTGCCCACAGGTCACATTACAAGCTTGCAGGACTAAGTGCCTGCCCTGTTAAGCAATGTTAGCAGATCTATGCTCCTACAGATCAACACCACAAAGTGAAATAATTCACAGCATAATTCTGCAGACCTCATCTGCCTTGTAAGAGGGATATCACAGACTTTTGCCCTCCTAAGACTACGAGTATAGCTATACCTTTGAACAGAAGCAGCTAAATGAGTACGGCTTCGTATTTTGTTTATGTTTGTAGGCTAGAAATGCGTTCATTTTTATTACTGCAAATTTCACAGGACACATACTGATATAAAATCACAGTCACTGCTTAAGTTAAGCAGCAATCAACCCTTCCATTTCATTAAATTCATTCATTAAAGAGCGAGCCGGATCCTGCAGGGAAGAGAACTGGCATCGAGCTGCATGAATAATGTGACAGAGCTCCATTTTTACTTTTATGAAGTAGCATTTTGTGACTCAGTTTGACTATTTTATCTTGTGTGACTTGTCATTTAACCTTACAGAATCAGCTTCTTTTCAAAGAGACTCTTCAAAAATGGAAAATAGCATCTTGGGTATCACAGCAATGTCTGATAGAGTGTCATGTCATTTTAATGTTTGTGTATCAGCAATAAAATATATACCATGCAGAACATGGGCACAGCAATTAAACTGTTTCTGTTGGGTTGACCTGTCAATGCATCTTACATGTGAGTAGGATAAACAAAAAATTTGATCATCTGAGGAATCTTTTAAGGGAATCTCTAGACAAAGGAAAACGGACATTATATATCTGGGTAAGTCTTAAGTTTAGAGAAACCAAGTAAAAGAAAAATTCTGAGCTCCTCAAAGGAGTTTGATTTTAAACTCAATATTCAAAAAAAAAAAAAAGAAAAGCTGTGAGTAGTCAAGTGTTTACTATTAGATGTTCATTAGAAGTTCATTATTTTTCTATTTTCCCCAAATGTATTTGTTTGTTATTTGAACTATAGTGAAAAAAAATGGGTACATTTTAGGGTCTAGAACCTCAGCAGGAAGACATCATGCATGCTCACACAGTGTGCCAAAGAAGTTAAAACTCAGAATGATGACTGCAGTTTGCAGAGTTGCACTGAGCCTTAGGACACACAGGTGATGAAAGCTAAACACAGGGCTTAGGTAAATATTCACAAGGATAGAGCTTTATACAGACTGTTCAGCCTGGGTACTCAATAAGTCTTTCCATGTCATTTATCTATATTAAGAAGAAATACAATTAAGACTGAACAGAATACTGTGCCTCCTAGTGTTTTCAGAATCCTCTTTTTTTTTTTTTTTTAAATAGAGTTCATGAAGAACATCAAGAATTTTAAATACATTGTTTATGTACTAATCTTTTTGACAAAGATTCTATGAACCCTGTATTTCCTTCCATTATATACCTTGCCATGCAAATCTTTCTTCTTCTGAACCAAGTATTGCTAAGTATTAGAAAAAAAAAAGATTACATTTATGTGTATGCGTTACATATGATTATGATAATATGATAAGTTACAAATATAATATGATAATATGATTATAATAACATTATAATATATGATAATTATTACATTATCTATGTGTTACATACAATCAAGTAATCCATATGTGGTTCAGATGTGTGGCAAGTAGAACTATTTATGACATTTGTAAAAGATACTGTTGCTGAAAGTAGTAAATGACATGCTGTTACAATTTCCCCATAAAGGATTAATAAAAACCAAACCCAAACCCCCCGGATAAAAGAAAGGCTGGTGCATTTCAACAAGTACAACATAAATGTAATGCACAGTGAGTCCTATAGGACGTAGCTTGAGTGATGTAGAGGAATTCAAGTAATGTATAACTGGGGTCACAGGCTTAAACAGATGAATCTCTCTTTGGCCCTTGGCTGCTCAGATTGTGCCTTTTTGATTTAATCTGGAGCATTCAGATAAAAGGCTCTACTGGCATATGCTTCCACTGAAGAAGCCTGTTTTTTGAGCTGTTAGGAACTCCAGAGAGACATGAGTAAAACACAAGAACACATGAAGCACATCCTTTGGGATATTTGCTTTCCTACATGCTAATGAAGATTAAAGTACAAGAAAGTGCAGATATCAGTTGAACACAGATAATTAGTGAAGACTGTTTTTTTTTTATATATATAATAATTTATAATCAAAATGTCCTGAGATGCTCAGGGCTTTGGTGTTCAAAATAACCTGACATAATTTCAGTGTAAATGCAACCTTTACTGTGCCCAAATTGCCAACATGAAAAGGCAAAAGGAAAGCTATTAACATTCCAGTTTCACAACATGTAGCTTTGGAGAAACAATCTTTTGCCTATGCAATTTTGCTTTATTCTATCTGTCCTTTTTGTGCTAATCTTTAGTATCAAAACTTTAATGAAGCAAATTCAGTTTCAGCCAGGTTCCCACTTGCTTGTAACTCAATATCCACAAATTCACTAGTGGCTGCTTTTTTTTTTTTTTTTTTTTTTTTTTCCCTTCACATGCTCTTTGAGTTACCTGCTCAGTCATTGCACCAGATACTTGATCTTTGCATTTTGCTTAATTACCATGAGCTCTAATGAGAAGTAGTAGTTAGTAGTTTCTCATTGGAAGAGACGTGCCAAAAGTGCTGCCAAAGAAAGTCCAGGAACATTTTCTCCATTTTGTTAACACAGCACAACGGCAACTTTTCTAGGTTGCTATTATGCATGTAGTGCCCCAGCAGAGGCAGCATTAAGCAAAACATTGCATCTTGTAGTTGTTTACAACTGTGAGATTCTGGGGTTTCAGTTGCTTCACTGATTCTCCCTAAGGATGTCACTGAATCAAGTCACTGAATAATTACATTTTTAATATTGTTGTGGGAAAGCTGTTTGCCTGCCAAGTGGTAGCCAAGCATAAGAACAAACTTAACCAATTATCAGGACTCCTGTTCTAGGGGTTATATTCAAGCGTGTGCCCAGGCTTTTTTGTCTGTTTGTATTTAGGCCATTTATTATCTGAATTGGTATTGTATTATTGAAAGGTTTCATGTTTACTAAGTTTCCTAAAATTCATGGATAAATCACAAGAATTCTGCCCTCCTTGTTTCCTTATCCGTTGCAGTTGTTTCAGTGTCATTTTATTCCCTTAGGGTGGAAAAGGTTAATGCAAGATCACCTCTTGCTTATGTGTGTCAGCCTGCCCGAGGGATGATGTGCTCATGACAAGGATTAGCACCTCTACACCCTGCGAAGAGAGTTTCTAGTCTAAGAGTCTGACATAAGGCCTTAAATGGGGATCAAGAATAGATACAGGAAAGAGAAAAAGCTAGGAGGTATGTTTGGGAATAGGTTAAAAACTGCTACAAAAAGTTACATTCTTCGGAACTGTCTCTGATCCATACATGCGTGAGTGAAACACGCCAGCTTGCTCGGAAACTCTACAGTTTCTATCAAGTTCCACAACAGCTTGTCTATTAAATCTTAACAATTGTTGGAAAAAACAGTATCTAGTGTTATGCCTTAAATAGTTCAGGATTTTTCAAAAGGACATCCTCTGTTGGCTAAGTGCAGGGGCCATAATGCACCATACACAAATATGCCTAGAGAGGATAAGACAGACATTTTAATTCACATAAAAGGTGCTATACAGCAACTTACATTTTGCCCCTAGTTTTGAGGAAATTGACATTTGTTTGCACCTATCCTTTTAGTCACTTAAAAATTATTTACATTTTAAATTAGATACATTATTTTACAATTCAGAAAATACACATATGTTCTTTTTCACCACCCAAACACTGTTTATTCTGTGAACATTTGCTTTTACTTGAAGTTTTGAAAGCACCATTTCCACTGTGTCCAGAAGAGTAGTATAGTATTGATCCTATAAGGAGAGCAGCAGTCTGGTTCCTTCCTCACTGTATTCTTGGACAAGGTATTTTGGACCATGAACCATTTCCATGGAGCAGTAAAAAAGCCACTACCTACTCAATTGCCCAGGTCTGTAAAAGGCCAGGTAGTCTGAAAGGTTGATTTCGTTTACCTAACTTTGTCTAAATACTTGATGTTTTGTGATAGGCCTGTTGAACTGTTGAACACACATAAAAAGATGTCAGGAGATTGGCCTGTGTTCCCAAATTTGTCATAGATTTCTTGTGTGATCTTGATTCAGTGTTATGATGTTTCCATAAGTAAAATCACTAAGTTAGAAAAATGGAAGTAGTTATACTCCTCTTATGTTCTGGATTACAGTAAAGTATCACTATCATGTAGGAATAGTAATGTTCTTATCAAAAACACTGCAGAAAGTTGAAATAAAACTGTGTTATTTCAAAATGAATTCTTGTAAATCTCTAGGACATACGCTTACACAAGTAAATGGAACGTATTGTTAGTGACCAATAATAAATGAAAACAATGACCACTTTGCCAAAAACTCACTCATAAAGACTTGCTAGTGCAAAAAGCTTTCTTCTAGTGGACAAAGATCTTTTTGAAACATCACATAATCATAATTCACATTACATGAAAGGTATTTGAGTTTTTAAATTTATTAGCATAACTTAAGCAACAGGAAATTGTTCCTATTGAAGGAAAAAAAAATAAGAAATGAAATCAATCTACTACACCAGATTATCACAACAGCAAAATGATTTACGATAGACAAATGGGAATGTACCTGTAAATGTCATGTTAATATATATATATACTAAGGAGAGTTAGTATTTGTAAAATCTTTGCTCCTTCAGACTAATGACTTTAGAATCCAGTGCTTGTAACCACAGATAGAGCTATGATCAATTATTTAAAATGCATTTCTTTTCCCTGTGCCCACGCTGCCCTTTTTGGAAGGATTCGCTGTAGCGCTCACTCAGAACCTGCTGGTACAAATCAGTTTTCACAGTGAGGAGGTGGTTTACCACTGGATGTGCTTGCCCATCTGCAGTTTTCCAGTCTAAATATTTTCTGCAATTCTCCACTGGAACTTCTGGCAAATATTTGATTTCCTTCTATGTTAAATGCATATGGTATTTCCTGTTAGTCCATCCGTTAATATTCCACAAAATGTTATAGTGACCTGATGTCTTTATATGTTTTTTCTTCCTCTTCTCTTTACCTACTTAAATGATGACACTTGCAGCAGCAGCCAATTTTATGGATTAGAAAGAAGCCACTACTGAGTACTGAGCTCAGAGACAGAATAAAGCCTAAAGTTTTAAATTACTCAGAGCTATGATACGAAAAAGGAAATTTTCCCTGACTAGCCCCCAGTTTCGGAAGCTTGTTGCTGTTGCGAAAAATTAAGAGCAAGAATTTCATGGTTTTAGGTATGGGATAGGAGACAGACCAGAGCCTGCAGAGAGCTATATAGGAAAAGATGTGGAAGTGTGGACAGACCAGGGACTTGGCAGGGTTTGGCAGAAGATAGGGAGCAGTACTTCTACTACCATATGCGATGTAATTGAATAAAAGACTTTGGTATTGTGCAAGAAGTGAAATGAGAAGATGCAGGAATTGAATTTCCTGCCTTCTCTGCTTAAATCCAATCAGCAAATAAAGCCATGGAACCAAGAGAAAAGCAGAGATGAACAGGTCATCCATCATCATCTACATGACGAAACGTAGGTTGTTGCCTGGATTTTTTTTTTTTTTGTTAGCGCTCATATTCCTACTTAGGGATCCAAGGGTTAAACAAAGCTATTGCTATTACTCTAAAAGTAACTATATTATATAGCACATACAGCATCCATCCTTAATGGTTACAGTATATTATTGACTGAGTAGCTTTGTACATTTTTTTTCTGTTCTAATTGTCTGACAAGCAATGTATATGACCAGAAAAGCAGAACTGATTCCCTCACAATAATAAAATAATGCCCAGAGTATGGAAAATATCATTTGTTATCAGGAAATGTAACATCTGTATTCAAGTTCCATGTCTAATTATATTTTAGAAGACTTAGAAACATTGACATTTACATTCCTTAGTGAGGAATACCCAGTTTGAAATTTTACCACAAAAGCTAATGACCCTATTAACTCTAATTTGTTTACTCACTAGTCTGGAACAGTTTCTTCCACAGGTACCTCTTTGATGTTCAAAATTAAGCTTCCTAGAGGCTTGAGAAATTAAATGCTGAAGGAGGTCAATTATCCAACAGTTACCTTAAAGATAAGGCCTGCCCCTCCCACATTGTTTTAAAATGATTTTTTCTGATGAAACAAAAACATGATTGCTAAACACATGTCAGGCTCTCCCACAGGTTTCCTAGGACATAATAGGCAGTTCTAAGTGTGGCCATTTTGGAAAGTGCGTAATTATATCAGGAAATATAAATACCAGATTATTTTTCATTGAGATTTAATCTGTAATCAAAGAGCAAATGTAATTAAATATTATTTTGTAGTGTATATGTTTACATTTGGAATTTGCATCTTCTCTCAAACAAAACCTTTAGCAGCTCCTGGCTAAGTACCAAGCACTTGCCACGGTATATTTATACAGAACCTACTTAATATTATCAGCTTCACATTTATTCTTTGTTATACTTAGTACCATCCCAAATACAACACTTGCAGTGCTTGCTCCACCTGCAATATGTAATAATGTACTTTTTCTTTGCAAAAAAGAAAAGGACTGAAATGAATAAATGCCTGCTCTTTTCAGCTTCAGCATGAACAAAATATCCTACGTTACTGATAGTTAACTCAGCTTATTGAACAGCTCCGACCCTTTTAAACCCTCCAACTGCATATCAAGTGGCATGGGGGGCATGGTTTCAAACTCTAGGGACAACAGTGGCTTTTAGCTTTCTAAGTGCAAACTGCTGGCAGTGACATGTTCCCCTGAATGAACCACTGGCTCCCACTGAATTTATAACTTAACACAAGCCTAGAGATTACTGCTAATCACTTCTTGCTAGATCAAAGAGGTGAAAGCTGGTGCCTCACACAAAAAAAATAAACAACATGTCCCAGCACAGGACAGGTGCTGAGGAATCCCAGCATGATCCTCATCCATACACTTAGCTGCAGCTGCTGGAGCAGTGACGAGTGCAACTGTGCTCTTGCCAAAGGACTGGATATGGATTATGTTTCTGCTGGCATCCAGAATGCAGCCACTCATCTAAAATGCAAGGGATATTGCATAGAGCCTTTTAAAAAAAAAAGGCAGACAGATCCTTAGAAGACCTCAGAAGACTGTTATGCTTTCTCCAGGAAAAATCTCCTTATCTGTGCTTGAAGAGCTTCAAGAGGTGCCAGATGGCTAGTCCCAGTCTGTACCTTTGCAAAAGAACATTCAGAATGTTATCCTTAATTTGGTTCAGAGTTTTCTGGTGGATGGGAGGACTCAGTTCTTCCACCGTATCTTCATGAGAAGAGTATTTATCATATGACAATACCACGCGTTGGTGGGTATGCAGAATCCTACCATTTTCTCTTTTCAGAAGACTTACGGATCCAAATCCAGCTACAACTAGCAGTTGAACTACATCGTTCTGAAAACGTTAAGCAAATTCTGGGAAATCAGGCATGAAACTGAGCTTCAGATAGGGAAACATAAGCTTAAGGAATTCTGAGAAGCCTTTCAGCTCTCATACAACTGCCTGGTGCTTATGAAAAGGAAAATGGCTTTCTGCAATATCACAGTGCCATGAAGAGTGAGGTAGGATCTGTTACAACCTAAATGCTGCTGAGACAGGTGAGCTAGAGGGGTGCTCTGTATTGTGTATCCTTCCCTATTCAAACTTCATTTGTGATAAAATACATAGCTGAGGAGGGAAGAGCCAGAAAACATTCCAAACAAAAGGAAGATCTGGAGGCAATTTTGGACATGAGACAAAATAATTCTCAAGAAGATGGAAACCCATCATCAATTCATTCGATTCACTTCAAAAATCGTTTTTAAACCCTGAACATTTTGGGACTTTTGAACTTTAATGTACCTTTATATATCAAGATTTAAAAGTCTATGAAACCTGTTAGGCTTGTGAAAACAATAATAACTACTTAAATATTCTCGTTTTGCTTATTAGTAATACTGCAACAAAGAAAATATTTTATTACACAATATTCTTAATAAAAATAACACATGCAGTGATAGTGGAGTTTTACAGCTCTCTAATAAAGAGAGTTATTGGACATTCTTTTAAGCTCCAAGCTGACTTGTATGATGACAGTTATGAACAAAAAGAAAATTTGCCTAATTCCACACTAACTAGGAGACCAGTTGTAATATCATTTCTGAATTTTGACAATAAAAGCAGAATATCAGGGTACTGTGAGGTGCACATCTAGAGCATTTACTTAGAAGTCAGTAATTCCAGATTGGGTACCTTCTGCTTTTTTACAAACCCTTAACTAAGAGAGCTTTAAAGTGCAACTATCAGAAGAACAAAATCTCTAGAAACCTCAATATGGAGTGTTTCCTACTGCTCAGATTTTGCTTAACAACATCTACATATCTGGAGGTTCCGGAGCCACTTCAATGTGCTCCACCAGTGTAACAGTCTGGAAAATGCCAGAGCTGAAGTGTACTAGGGATAACAACCTGAAAGAAGAATATACAGAGAATTTTCCTTTTGTTTTGAGTATAGTTTTGATTTAATACAGCTTCTCTCCTTCAGTTCAGAGAAATGCCTGCATAGCATTCCATCTTTCACTCGAGGTTTTATAACTAAAAATATCTTAAGATACTTGTATATTAATGCAAACTTACAAACTCAACAATAATATTGACTGGCGTGTAATATACTGTTCAGAGAACAGAAAACTAAGTCAATTATTTACTGAAGAAGTAAATAAGGCCGCTGTAGTTCTTTTTACCTTACAGTTGCTAAACCAGGAACACTTCAAAATGCCACAGGTCCTACTTTCACAACATCCACTTCATTTCAAGGCATTTTGTGACTATCATGAACACTTCAGCTTGTTGATAAGTCCCTGAAATTATGAAAATAACCTTCTTTTTATTGGCAACAGTATGTGCTTTATGACTTTAGTTATTTTTGTTTCCTGCTCACTACGGTAAATTTAATTTCTACAAACAAGTTACTTTATAACACCTCCTGGTAATAATATGCGGCCCATGTAAAATACAGGTGAAAGGAAAAAAAAAAAAAAGATTGGAAGCCCTAAAATTTAGCAGATATTCATAGTAGAGTGAGCCTACCTCAATCTGAAGCTTTTCTCAATCTGAAAACTCCAAAAATTCATAAGTATTGAATCATTTCAGAGTGTTACGTATATGTCATAACACACAGAGATCTGCCAGCAGTGTTC
>VZSV01000162.1:1440564-1470663 GCA_013398735.1 Nothocercus julius | reverse complement strand
TTCACCTTCTCCCTGGATCACTGGAATTAAACACTTTGCATATAAATACTACTACAGTTATAAGGAATATCACAGCGTTAAGAATATAGATGAACGTCATAGTTGTACCTTCGCTATTTCTTAGACAATATGTGGTCACTTAGCTGTGGATAGGTTAGTAGAAAACATATATATATGTATGTATAAATTTGTGCATACATATATATATATAATTGCTGCATTTTCCTTGCAGATATATATCCTTAGATTACTCCCATTTTCTACTTTTGACCTCCGATCCATTACATTGTTTCCCTAAAAAATTAGTCTTGCACCTTCCAGCCTCACATTTACGCTGAAGGGCAGCAAGAGCTTCTTGCTGCACAATCAGTTTGTGTCCCAGGATCACTTATACTTCGTTGGGCCCCCAAGGTTTTTCCGTGTGGAGACTCTTACTGTGCCCTCAGCTCTTCAGGCCCTCGCAGGGGCAAGACAGAGCAACATCTCCACAGCGGAAGGTGGATCTGCCTCGGGAAAGGCCCTAGCTACTCTACGTTTCCGTATGTATGTGTAAAATCTATACTAACTTTACTAACCCTGAAATACATTGCAGAGTTCTCACACACTCATGTAACTGCACAAAACCCCTGTGGGGATTTTTCTGGCCATCCTTAAGCTCTCGGAAATAACCAGATAGCAATTTAGGCTGAGAACAAAAAGCAGTGGCATAAGGAAAAGTCCCAAGATTCTTTACAAGATCCTTTTCTGTTTCCAGCATATACCAGCTAAATACTGCCGCACACATGCACACGCACACAGCCTGCTACAAGATCTTCTGCTGGGATTCCCACTGGCTAAAAAGCATGAGAGCTGCCTCTTCGCAGAGATGGAGGACCATACAGAGCAGCGCTCTCTTCAACCCACCCCATTCTGTCCCTCTCTCCAAAGTTAACCAGAGCCCTGCTCTTGCAGGATTGCTCGCAAACCCTGCCCACTGACAATGCGGAAGACAAAAGTGGAAAGGCACTTTGTATTAATTCTCTTTTCTGTAAATGCCTACATATGGGACCCATCTGAGCTGTGGTTGCTTCAGCCAGAATAATGGATGAACTATCTAGGTTAAGGGCATGAACCTTCTTTTTTTTTCTTTTTCCTTTTATTCATGCAAGTTTCATATTTTGTGGGGATGGAAAAACTCTGACATTCTCATCTCAAAAACCAAGACAAGTTTTAGGAATGAAAAGCAGGCTTTTAGTAAACACCCTTTTTCAAAGCAGTATAATAAATGGAAATTAATAAAAGCAGGATTTGATTTCAACTTTGAAAGACCTTGTTGATTTTGTTTTCATTTTGCAATGTATCTTCATTTCTATGCTAGCAGGTGGAGGTAAGGAGTTGGTACAGACACAGCTCAGACATTGTCGCAGGACTCATGTTTTGATCGGACCCTTACTCTGAATGATGGTATACATGAGTATTTCCAGTCTGGGCTCATCTTGCTATACCTGGAAAAGGCGGCTGACAATGAAAGCACCTCCTCAACAAAAATTATTGCACCAGTCCTCTTCACTTGAACAAGAAGAAAAAGATGCTGAGATCAAAAGAATAAAATAAAAGGTTAAAAGGAAATCAAACTTGAAAGAAGGAAAAAGAACAGCTAATTGGAGGGTCTGATTCAGATGTGTTCTCGCAGTGCTCGTTCCTAATTTACTGTCTACAAGTCGTTTCTGCACAGCAGTCAAACAAGAACTCCACGGCCCCCTCGTTTCCCCGCCGGCTGGGCCCCCTAGCTCAGACCTGCGCTCTGGTGTTACAGCATTTCCCCTGGCTTTCTTCTCCTATCTTGAGCTTTGGGGCCTTTATACACTCAGCATCATCCCTGCGATATTCGGGCACCGGGCTTGGATGTTGGCACTGATGGCCTAAGGATTAGAATATTGTATAAGGCAGGTTTTTGACTTCAGCTCTGTGAACTCAGTTCTAACACTCGGGAGATCCTGACGAAGGCATAAACAAAGGAGACAAATCTGCACAAAGAAACCGTGAAAGGCAGGGAGGGGGGAGAGAGTGGAAAGGACAAATCTGGGTGGTTTAGACTAAGCAACATGCCAGCTGCTTTTAAGGTCTCTAAACAAATGACAAAATACACATAGGTAGAGTTTTGCTTGCAAGTATCTTGTTAATGTATTAAATTGTTGGAATAGCAGGAGACAAAGCATTCACACGAAGAACCCTAATGCAGAGATTTGTTTCACTTGGACCAAATTAAAATTCACATTATCACTTTCTTGAATCACTCGGAATCAACATCATTCACTTCTACCAGTTTCAAGCTTTAGACGCCGTCTCTCTGACTACAAAAAGACTTCCCAGAAGGTTTGCTTCCAAAGGGTGCATTGTTTTTGCAGATAACTCCTCTCCTTAAATAAACACATCAACACAGGACACGGTCCTGTCTATCCCATATTCTTCATTTTCTGCATGTTTCCACCGATTGCTACGTGCCTCGCTCCCAGAGACCAGCATACAGTTAAAGCCCTGTTCTCTAAACAGTAAGAATAAAAGATTAGCTTGCTCGTGCTGATTTAACTTTGTCTTCAATTGCTTCTTCCCTGTTTTTACTGTTATCCTGTCCAGAGAGGTGTGGAAGTAATCTCCTTGCCTGCCCTTGATGTCAAAGGTGCTTTATGACTCACAAAGAAGAATATGTTGGCTGCAAGCGAGGTGAATAAGTGGTGCTTTGACCTTCCTCATATCAGCAGGACTACATGAGGACAGAGTAAGCTGCATGCAACATGGTAAAAATAGATTAGGAGTGGTATAAAATCCGGGATAGTACGTTATTTGTCATCATTCAAATCTCTCCCCAGGGGCCATTAGCAGTCTAACACTATCCTGAAATGTCACCTTTTCTAACCGGGGAGACATTATAGCCTTGCACAAAAGGAAGTGCGCGGCACATAAAGTGTTATGCGCAAGGGTAGTTAAAAGCACAAATAATGAATTTAATTAAACAGCAGGCTAAATAAATGAAATTTTGGATTCTTCCTGAGCCTTTGCCCCACAGACAACTTTAAAATACCTCGCGCAAGGCATAATGCCCGCTCCAGTCATCTCCGCCACCGATCATTAATTGCTTCAGAAAAAGACAATATTTTATCCGTCCTCTTTGGAGTTCGAGTGCGAATGGTGAAGCAAAAGAGAGTGAAACTGAGTGAAACATGAAAAGCTTGATTTGTTAGGACCCCTGCTGTCTGAAAAGAGATCAAAGCTCAGGAGGAGGCTGTAAAACAGCCGAGTGCACTGCACAGAAACACGGCCCGTGGCAGCTGCTCTGGGCACGCTCTCCCAACACAGGTGTACCTCCAAGCCGGCCCCGCCAGCGGCGTCGCGGCAGCGCGGTACCTCTGCTCTTCCTTCATTATTTCAGCCGCAGTCACTGAGGAGATGTGGGCTCCATCCATCACAATGCACAAATTCACAGTGCGCAGATTCAGCACAGGCCTAATTAAAGCTTTTCCTTTCATTTGTGGAGATAATTAGACTTTCATCTCACCAGGAAGCTTCAGAAAGATCTATTTCTTTCTTCAATAAAAGCTACATCAAACAAAAGCAGATTTTAATCGCCTTTTCTTTGGGGCATGAGTCAATAATGAAAGATGTCATGGGTAACAAAAAATTGTGTGCAGGGGGAAAAAAGGAGGGAAAAAAGCTCTAGCTATGTTCTTTAATTAACATCATGTTTGCAAACACCATTAATTTCTCTCATTTAAATGATTTTTATCTGCAACTGATTGTTGATAAAACAATCGATTTGAACATCTCATCCGTCTCACCGCTACGCAGGAACCCATCTGCTGTGCTGTAAAGCAGGAATCACGCAGACTGTTAAGCAACATGTGAGAACAATAAAAAATGCATATGTGTGTGTCAGGGATTTGTGAGGCTGACTGCAGGGCAAGGGCCACCTTTCCTCAGAACATGTATAAAAAATGACTTGGTGGCAGGCCAAAGGACAAAATGTCACAAAGATCACAAGTGCATAAATAACAAATGAATTAATATGTGCAGGAAGAAAGGCTTCCATCTGTGTTAGGAAGCATTTGTAAATAGGGCCAGAAAAAAAATCTGAAGAGGAGATTTCATACACATTTAACACATTATTAGCTGCTGTGATGTAGCATTAGATGACAAACACGCAGAGCTTCCTGTCTTTGCTTTCCTCATTATTATTAGCAGCGTTAGAGCACGGCTGCCTCTGCTACCGCCTCTTCCACCAGTGCAAGGGGAGAGTAGTTTGGCTCGGGGCCCAGTGCACATTATTTATTTATTTAACTGCTTGACACAGTGCTGCTGTATGCGTTGGCTGGCACGCAGGCTCACCAAGATGGTGCAGCTGATGTTGGTGGGAATTGAAGCCCGGCAGTCTAGGGGGCGAATAAAACACTCCTCCACCCTGCGGCTCCAAGCAGTCCCACAGAATGGTTAGGCTCGTTTCCCGAGGGCGGTTAGGGCGGACAGAGGGAGGCAGCTTGTTTAAGCACCTTTTAAACGTCGTCGATGCTTGCTTTGCAGCAGGCACTGAACTGCTTTTAATATTGAGTAGCAAACTTGGCAGGAAGCACGTGCCGTGTCAGTGTGGAGCCTGGTCAGTCTGCTTAATGCCTTCCTGGACAGGATCAAGTGCTGTGATTCATCAGAATCTGACCTGAACTTCCCCTAATGGCAAAATATTATCAAGCCAAAAGGTTAAAAAAAGAAATGTCATGAAAGCAAAATAAATTCTGCCTGCCTGATCCTGAGAATTTAGTTTGCATTACTGAGAGCTCTACTGCTGCTAAGACATTTATAGGAAACTGAGGAAAAGATTTAATGGGAAAAAAAATCTACAAATATCATTCAATCTCAAAATTTTGAGGCTTAATTCACATGACTTTATGCTAGCATATGGCAGTTGTTTGGGAAAGGAAAGTTTGTAGGAGCTTGACAGACATTTCTTCTTGATGCATTGAGCCAGTAAGATCCCTGGTGAGTATCCAGATTCTAACAGAGCTGCACATGTCTGTTCGTGTGACTAAGCGATGGAAGCTGTTCGTGTTTGGCCTCCTCTTCCTCCAGTTCACTCAATCACTTAACAAGAAAAATTGCAAACTTCTGTATATCCTATTTTCTTAAGCAGAAGATTTTATGCTAATTCACTCCTCCCCCAATAATGAAGCATGCGGTTTTTATTTTAAATTAAGGCAGAAATATATGCCCATTGCACTGCATCAATCCAGTCTGCGTGGATAGTCAAACATGCTGAAAAATCTAGTACAGCTCAAGCTAGAAGGTTTAAAAAAAGGATTTTTCCAACTCTTCTTTGAGACCCTTACAAAGAGAAAAAAAAAAAAAAAGTTGAACTTTGTTCTGCTTCAGATAATTTTCTCTCCATTTTCCAGTATTCTAGGATTACAAATGGAGGCCCAATGTTGTTCTCTTTTATGTCATTTTTTCCTCAGTGACAGTCTTATCACTTCCAAGTTAAGCAGCAGGGAGGGGTAAATTCTAACTGGTGAATATTGGCCGGGTATATCACTGGGAATCTACAAGGGCTCTTGAAGTCCATGCCACGTTAGTTCTTCAACAACAGCAATAAACAGAACAGAAATGGAGTTAGGAGTCTAAATGCAGAATGGACAAGGTCTCTAGCAGACGCCAAATTAACAGGGAAATTCCTCTGTTCCAACAAATTTTCATAACTGGAGCTACCCTACCTAGAAGAACTCAAGATGTCATTACTGTCAGTAGCAGGCCTGAACACAAGCAGTTTCCTTTCCACAAAAAAGACTGAACAAAAATTCTACCTGACATTAATCTTATGGCTCTGCAGAGTGTTTGTTTCCCTAAAGAGGCAAACAACTGTGTCAATTAAGTGGATAAATCTGGCATAACTTTTGGACCAGATATCACTCTGTATACAAGCATGTTATCTGAGCCTGTGGGAAGAGCAAATGAGCTGGTGGGTGTGAAGGATGAATGGGCTCAGCAAATGATGGTGATCAAGAGCCTGATCTCAGCAGAGCCAGTTGAGACTTGACTTCTTCCTGGTGACACCCAGCAAAGAAAACTGAGGGCACAAAAGGTGCAGCAGGGGTAAAACTGTGCTTAGTGGGACCTGGACCACTGTGCAAAACTATATTTGAATTTATGGTGCATGCAGCTGAGGCAAAGTATTTCTAATATTATGTAGATCCCTGTTTTACTCATGTATGTTCATTAGGATTTCAGTGGGAAAACATACACTGAGGAAAACTTAAAGCAAAAATGGGGAATTATGGATTTTTGTGATTTGCTATTCTTTCCTACATTTCAGGAGATTTTCAAAAATTAGGGGAAATTATATTATGCAACACTAATGTACTGCTTATCTTTATATGCAGCAGTTTTTCTTCAAAACTGAAAAACAATCCCAAGAAATGGCGAACCTAAATTGAGATTTTTTTTCCTTAAAGATCTCAGATGATACTGGTCAGCTACCAATTGCCAATCTCTAAAGAAGCTCCTTAACTCGATGCTTGTCTTACTCATTATTATATTTCAAATACGTCACTGGTAGCTCCTTATTTAGTCAAAGAGGAGAGCCTGAGGTACCTGAGCTATCAGAGGAGAAGGAACAGAAGACAAATAGAACAGACTGTGCTCAGTTTGAAGGGCAGAAATGGCAATGGATATGTATATTGCATGCTTGAACCTTTCCATAGGCTACACTCCTCCACTGCTGTCAGCTGCAGAAGACTAGATAGTTGCCACTGTTGCCAAGTATTTTCGCAAGTCTAGAGCCATATTTAGTTTCCAAAGAGCCTGGCACTTGTGGTGCAGGGACTGTGTGGGCACACAGCTGTTGCTAATGAACAGGGAGGTTGGAGGCGGATGATATCTATTTTTTTTTTTAAATGACATGAATAATAGAAAAGATGAAAAACTCATTCCCCCAGCCCTTTCACATCAAAATACACTGTGTGCTGCATCTCTGCAAGGAGACAACCTTTTTTTCCTTAACGGTTGCATGAAATACAGATGAGAAACACCCCAAAGACTGTATTTTCAGTTTCCTCTACAAAAAGTAGGCAACTTTCCCAAGAAAAGTGTACACTGTCAGTTAGCTACAATGAAGTTGGGCTGGAAGCACTATGAATACAGCTGTAATTTATCAAGGAAACTCACAACAGGTGCTATATTTATTAAGATGATTCACAAAGGCTTTTATTGTCTCAACTCAACTTCTATGAGAGAAACGCTGATACTAAGCTATCAACAGATAGCTCTGGAGCACAATATTTAGGAAGAAAAATGTGTAACTTACTAATTAATAATCTATGAAAAAATGTTTCAGCTCTGGTTATGTTCAACTCTATTACTCTCATGGCAGGGAATATAAATGTAGGATAAATAAACTTTTGGGGCTCTGAATGAAAGCATGCACTTTAACAACAGTAACTCCATAAATTTAACAGATCTAAATATTGTAACAGACAAAACAAAAGAACAAAGAGAAAGTGAGTTATTTGCGCCCGCAGAGACAATTTCTTAAGTGCTAACTAGCAAGATAAATGGGAAGAGATCGGGCAGAAATCACTAGTATATTTCCCAGATAGAGCAGAAAAAACAAAAACAAAAACAAAACCAAAAAGTGATAGATCTTTGCTCAAACTGAGCTTTGAATCTGGAACTAGAATGGAAAAAAATAAAAACACATACTTTAAGAAAGGCAGTCAAATATAGAAGAAATACTGCAAGCCTAATTTAAGCCTAAAATGACTTTTCCAGCTGAAAACTGGAAATTAAGATGATCTTTAGTAACCAGGTATCAATGAAATTTAAGTGCCCACCAGATTGCTGGGCCACCCATGGATTATTAATGCACAATTAATCTACTAGGGCAACTGCAGAGTGTCATTTGACTTCAGAGCCCATAAGTATAAAACAGCAACACACTGTGAAATTAATGGTAACACTTAAAGGTCCCATTGTTATTAATTCATTTGACATTCACTGTAATCACACTGGTCTTTTAATGAATTCATTTGGTATGTGAATATTGCATGTACTTTCAAACACATTCCAGAGCAAATCAGTGTTAATTAATGTCCTGAATTGAAATAATCTCCCTTTGTCTCCTTTTATTTTCAGTCTACCACCTTTTTTTTTTTTTTTTTAAACACAGTTTATACATGACCTAAGCAAGCAAAAACTCTTGTAATAATTAGCATTCCCATGGAAAGTTAACATAACAGACAAAAATGACCTAAGGATATGACGTACTGAAGTTCTGCAGTAACTAGGGCAGTAAACTCTGAACTTTTGAATCTGCATATTGGCAGGTAACAGGAAGTAGTGTCTCTGTTGAATATTCATGTCTTATAAATATTTGCAGTTTATTATTCTCTTCAAATTGCCTGTCTTTGACATATATGAAAAGGACTGTGGCCACTGCCTGGTTGTTATTTTATTCAGTCCAATCTTATATCAGGCACTGGCTCTCCCTGCACATCGTGACTGAAGCTACACATCTGGAAAATGTCTGTATGTGCCAGCAGAAAGTGTCTCAGTCACTTCCACATAAGCACCCCCTCCAGGAACTGTAGGGTGCTGAGAAAATTCCTCCTCATGTCACATGCAATCAGTTAATTTCCTCCTACTGAGAAGGAGATTTTGTACACGGGTTATGTAACAACAATTTCATGTCAGACGTCTGTCTAAATGGGAAAATCGCTCATGCCTTTAGAGTAATACTGTTATAACTTATAAACCTATGGACATTTATTTAGCTACCTAGTCACAATCTCCCGATGTTTTTGTCTCCCAGGAAATTAAGAAGGTCTCAAATGGGCCAAAAGAGTCCCTGATGTAAAAGCATTTTCTAAGATAAACTTTAAATGCTCCTTATAGCCTATGAACAGTGTATCTTCCCAGCCTGGTCTTTATATGAGAGGAATACAGATCTACAATGCCTGGCATCATATTTTACAGAGAATCTGGCAACCATTCTTAAATATTGCAGACTATCAACAAAAATGCATGCTTAGGGTGCCCCAGATGTAACTACTTTTAATGATAATATCAACAGCAATACACAAATAGCATTCTTGTGTTTAGATAAACTAAACCAAAGCACATAGAACAAACATGTACTTACTGAAAATTGCTTAAAAATTCTCGATATTGCAAATAAGGCAATTTTGAGAACTGTGACACAAGAAACCATTTCAAGCAATCCTGTTTTGATTGAGAAATAACTACACAGACATGAAGTCCCACTGATTTCAGTTGCTATCTTAATATCACTATTTGCTGATCAAGGTATTTAAAACGTACCTTTTACTTTTTTTCGACCAAAAATTCTCATCATAAGTTTCTATTATTTTTCTTTTGTATTTTAGGAGGAAGTAAAAGAACATCACTTAAACCCACATGACACAGTACACAGGATGAAAACCATTTTCTGCGGTCCTGGTTGACGCAAGGATTGCCGAATATCATAAAAAAGGAAATTATCTTCTAATTACTTTACAGAAATTGTCTCACAGCTGACATGCATGAGATCTGATTGCCAAGGAAGGCCCAGTGAGTAAAACTATTTTAAGGATGGAGACATACAGATCAATCAGAACTACAAATTAGGAGTGTCTGATCGTGAAGCATCGATTAGAGTTAATAAGTATTTGCCTTCCCTCACTTTCTTTAACACATTCAGAATGATGAACATAGTGTAAATGGAAATGCACAATGATTGCTCAACCCTCGTCACTCGGCATCAATATCCTAAAGACCGTATCTTGCAGTCGAACTGGATGATTGGCATTGCCTGAGGAAGACAGGACAGTCTTCCTCAGTTCAAAGCTTTCTCTCCAATCTAGTCATCACTTTGTTACTGACTCTTGAGGAAAGAGGTTAATGTTTTAGCAAGCTAGCACTTCCCAATCATTAAGGACCCTCTCCCAAAACCTCCAAGCAGAGAGCCTCATTTTAGGTCAACATCAAACAGCAATGCATATGGTGAAGCCTGCCAGCCACCTCCCATTCTGCAGAGCGAGCCACTGAAGTCTGAAAAGGGGAAGCCAATGGCTTTGAAAACAGCCTAAATTTGGACATGTTACTACATGTCTGGGAACTTCTGTTTGCATAAACTCTCTGGAGACTTCAGCAGCTAAATTATCTGAGGACTCCGTATAGTCATGATGTTGTAGTCCAAGAGAGTAAGCGCTGGCCTGGCCGTTCTGTGTGGTTGCCTTCTCATTAGCTAGGATCATTCTAGAACTGAAAAGGGAGAACTGTCTCTTTGGTTCCTGGAGGAAAAATCATTCTGGCATGCAGACAAATTAGAAAGACACATTTTCTCTTTGCGTAAATCACATTGTGCCAAATGGCTTGACCATGAAACAAAATCCCTCGTCCTGCAAGTATTTTCACCCTGCTTCCATATTGGCCTCTGCCAGAGCAGAGGGTATGTGTAGCCCTGCCTGGTGTGTTCTCACCACAACAACAAATCCACATTCCCTTTGCATAAGGGTCCTCTCTTTTCAGTCTGGAATTGGCTTTGCAGTCTGTGTGCCAAGGTAGAAGAGACGGCCTCGTCGCAATGAGCAGTTGGCTTAAACTCTCCTAGCACTGCAAGCAGATGAAGGCGGGGGCAGGTGCAGATTTAGTCAGCTAATGAGTTTGCTTTAAGCCCTTGCCTGAGCCACGACAATATTTCACAGAAGCATATTCCCCACTTAATGTATGTTTCATCTTCACCACACAGCATTAACAGAGCAGTAGAAAAGTGCTGTGTGATAAAGCAGGTTGCATTTTATAGGATTTTTGACTCATTTTGTGAGGAAAAAAAAACAGGCTAAAGAATATTTAATGAAAAGATTTCTACCAAACTTTTTTTTTCTAGTTCATATTTTAAAGAATATTCAAGAGAAAATATCCTGACTTCTCAGAATCTTGAGAAATCAAAACATGAACTTCCCAAAATATGAAATCTGTATAAAATATAAACACACAGATACTGCCAGTTATCCACATCAAGAAATCAATCATTATCAAGAAATGTGATAACAATATATAAGGAATGTGGCACAGTGATTTTCTCAGCCATTCTCCAAAATGAAATGGAAAGATGGTTACAGATTATTGAGATTATAAAATGAATTTAGCAATCTTATTGTTATGTGAATGTTTATCAAAAACCTCTGAGGTTTTAAGAATTGCCTACCTTTGGCAGTGCACAAAGTATTCTACACGAAAAAGGTAACCGTTCTGATATCTTTGGAGAAAGATGGATGAAGAAATTGGATTCTTCAATGGTGGAAATCTTCCTGGTTCAGCTGTTAGGAGAATTGTGCCATGTACAGAACATTTTTCAGACATGTTTATGCTCAAGAAATTTTTGCTGCACCTCAACCTGGGCCATAAAGTAACCAGTTTCAGGTGCAGAGACAGCATAGCATGTAGAGATTGAACCAGCATAGACATAAAAAAACCCCCAAACCCACAAAACCAGGTATTTTCAACATTAAGTCCAGCGTTTGGCTCTCATATCTTCTTAATTATACCCAGAAAATGAAGTATTTTGAACTGTGGGAAAAATGTATAGCTTAAGAAACTATATACTCAGAGAGAGTGCTATCAGCAAGACAGACTGACAGAGCATAAACCTGGTCTAAATAGTAGTCCCTTCTCCCGTCAAATTTTAAATAATTATGTACTTCTTCCCAAAGAAGATCAAGTTAACAGTTCCAGATTTCTTAGCAGATTCACACTGATCTGAACAGTGCAGTTTCTTGGCAGTACAAATAAGTAGTAGAAGCATAACTGGAACACAAATGGAGAGGGCACACTTCCAAAGTAATGATGAAAATACTCTATTCGCTCTTTAAAAATGATTTTTCATGAAGACAGTATCTCAATATTGTTAAAAGGCACAATTTCTACGAAAGAGGGCACACTGGGCTGTAAGTTACATGCAGGCCTTCTCTGTTGCCCATGCTAAGCCATGCAGCTCTAATCTTATTGCCGCAATAACCTTATTCTCCCTCTCCCTCTAATACCGCGCTCATTTCCACCTCTCCTTTCTTCTTCCCTTCTTGCAGGCAGCTTGCTCCCCTCCCTCTCTCCCTCCCTGTAATACTGTCCACAACCCACCATGTTTCTCTCTCCCAAATATCAAAAGAAGGCAGAGAGGCTGCTTTGCCAGCGAACTGGGAAAGCAGACAAGCAAGTCTAAGTACAAGAGAGCAATCCCCTCGGGAAGAGGTAGCCCTATTATATTTATAAAAAGAAGGACTATGTCTGGAGCCAGCAGAATATGAAGTTCCATCGCTTCTGCACTGAATTAGCACGCACACACTTTGTTGCTGGCTGCCTGACTGGCCAGGCAGCTTGTGCGGACGCCCACAGCTCTGGCGACGGCGGGGCCAACGCGGGCCACGAGGCGCCTGCGCCGCCCTGCCCCGGAGGAGCAGCGCGCGGCCCTCCCCAGCTGCTGGGGATGGCTTTCCCGCAGCACTTGACAGCAAAGTTGTGATACTTTTTCTTACAGAAAGGTATCTGCAGTGTGTATACCAGACAGCCTTAGGATTTGCAAAGGTTACTTAGTGACCTACATGTTCAGTTCTGCAAAATACAATTGCACTATCTGAGCGGTCATATTCAACAAGTAATAACTTGAGATTGCACTAAGGCAAGTTAGACTTAGCTGGACACTACTTCCTTCTCTTAATAACTGTGGCAGGAAGCTTTTTTTTTTTTTTTTTTTTTTTTTTACTTTTGTTGGTATTATACCATGTTGGTTTAAATCAACAGCAAATTAGTCATGAGAAGGGACATACGCTAATTTTTAATTTAAGTTAACCTTTAGGGACTCAAGAAAGACAAGCAGAAACTTGTCTTTCTTGAGTCTGTTTTCAAGGGTGTAACTGACTTCACCTGACAGAAAACAAGTGGTTGAAAACTGAGAAGCAGGCAGCTAGTGTCTGCAGAGTTTGTAAAACTATTAGAATACATATGTTGCAATTAAAACCCTGCCTTATAATAATAAATAGGTTGAAAGCTGTTGAAGACCACGAAAAAAAAAAACTTTTGTATGGAGTTCGAATGTTTGACAGGAAGCCAGTGGACAACAGTAAATTATTAACTGCTTTTGCACTACGATTGTTAAAAGCATATACAATGTATTTTAAAGTTTTTTTGGGAGGAATGATTTCAACAAGGATCAATTTATGAATGAAATTTGTTCATTAAATTGTAAGTACTGAAGTCTCTTTTTAGCTATAATGCCACTATAGCAGCAGAGACACTGGAAGTGAATGGAAATAAAGTCTCTAAGTCTGGTAGGAATTTATGAAAAATGCAAAACATTCAAAAGCAGCTGATATATCAACTGTACCATGAGCTCCTTTGCAAGATTTCTACCTTTTTTTGCTATAATGTGAATTGAACTTTCAAATGTGCTGAATCTGCCTTGGGCAGAAGTGGCACAAATTTAAAAATGGAGAGTAAAGCAGTCTTACCACTTGACCACATTTATTTCTGGTACCACTGCAGTAGAAATTTTATGATCTTCTGGAAAGTTTTACAGTATTTAAGTCAGTGTAATGTTGGAAAAGCATCCATTATGTCTCTAGATAGAGAAACTGTTACTCTTTTTTCCTTTCACTTGCCACATGCAAATACAGAGAAAAGACAGACAGTTGCCTAATTATAAACTATCACAAGCCGCAAATGACATATCCATATTTTCTTAACCAATCTCCTTCACTTTCTTATCACACAGATGCACACTTCTGAGGGAAACACTGGCAGTAGCAGAAGGGCATGTTAGTTTTATTATAATGTTTGTTGCTGTGGTGGTATTTTATGACAACAAGATGATCCATTTCTAATAGAGGAAAAGTCCTTTCTCCAGGCTTAGAGCACTGTTCTTGAGAATGCAAACAATATGATGTCATCAGGGCACTTTACTTAATAGACTGAAGTAAGATTCTAAGTTGCAATAAAGTCACAATAAAGTTTCTTTGATTTTGTTCATTTCATACCACTTTATACAGAAGAGCTGCATATACAAATTAGCACAAAGTCAAGGCAGTATTCAGGCACCCATCTGTAGTCAGTCTGCATTTCATCAGCAACAGCAACAACAGCAACAGGTGAAGGGCAAGAGCAACCAACATCAGCAAACCAAAAGAGAACTGATCTGCAATGAGGACCTCTGAATTGAATGCGAATTTCAGTTTGGATATTTTGAAATTGAAAAAGAAGGCAATTGAATCTAGGTTTCTAAAATGTGAGCGAGCACCCTCATATTCAGACCATGAGGCAAGAATAAAGTTAGAAAGAATATACTACCTTCCCTTTTCCCTGCTGATTTTTGGAATGGCTCCTATGCTTATACTATCAATGCTTTACTGTGGCTGAACATACGCTGAATGTAACAGGGTTATTTTATCTGAGGAAGAATGAGTTGTTTTGCTAGTTTACAAGGAATTGTGGATATAGAAAAAAAAAATTCTCTTCTAATACAGATTAATTTTGTATTTATTTGTGTGCTTTCCATGAAAACAAGAACAAAAACAAACAAAAAGAGTCCCGAGTAGTTAAAAGTCTGACAGAATGCAAGATAACACAACCCTTAAATGTCACATAATATCACTTCTCCCTTCCTTTCACCCTGTGTTGTGCCATCTGTGACTAGTCTGTCAAAAACGCAGGGCATGTTGTCCTGGCCTGAGTCATGGAATGTCATGGAAAGTCAAGGCATGAATCTGACTCTCTCTGCGGCAGGAAATCACAAGCATGTCTTATGCAGGTTCAAATTATTTTTTCTTGTCTGCTATATATAGAACAAAAAATTATTACAGATTGAGTGCATAGCCTGAAGTATTTTCACATCTTGAGGAGAACCAATGGAGCAGTTTGAAAATAGAAAGGAGTCTACTTGTTTAAACTCATTAAGATATTGTTTTTAAAAATTCCCTTTGGTCAGGAATTATATTTGTTGTTTTAATTTTCTTTTAACTCTAACAAATACCTGTAGATAATTTATAATCTTCACAAAGAGAAGTGCACGATAAAACAACACAAGATTAACACAAGATTAACAACAGAGTTTCAAATTACAGCAATAAAGATTTGCTTAGCTAGATTATGGCCCACTATAATTGGAACTCTGTGAGTCTGTTTTAGAAGACCAAAAATAATAAACACTTGCCTATTTCCTGCATTTCATTTTTTTTTAAGTGTGCAGATAAACTAAAATCATTTGCTATTAATTCTAGCATATACTTAGGTTTTGCTTTAGGTCTCTATGCATTTCATAATGTCACAGTAATCTGTGGTTTTCAAAGAAGTTACTGTGTACCCTGAGGAAGAAGGCCGTATGATCCACTCCAGGCAAGATTTGCTGTAAGACTGAAGAAATAAAAAAAGTGGCTTTAAACAACCTTGGTGTTCTCTTATTCTGAGAGCCAGCCTAACATCCTGAGAGTGGCCACAATTCAGCAAAATTCTGAGTACATTCAACTGCTAGCATTTCCTCAAAAGACATATTCCAAAGATCCTTATGACACAGAAATCTCCTTGCTAACCTAATTTTCTTGGGAATCTTTCCCAGATCAGCCTACAGAGATGGAGGTAATGTGGCTTCTAATTTGGCAGGTATATGCAGGGAAAACAAAACAAAACAAAGCAAAAAAGCTGAATGTGCAGAGCCTACTGCTGCTACATGCTAGGCATTATCCTCTATATTATACTATTCCATATAATGTACTTTATTTATGTTTCAACTTACTAAAGGGCAAAAGAATGATAGAGAAAGAATAATGGCAAGTTACCATGCTGGAATCATACTAAACCATACCGGTTAAAGAGGCTGCTTTTGCAGATAAGCTATACTGATCCAGCGTAACTAGTAAACATTGGCAAAAAAAGTCTAGATGGAATGCTGAAAGTAGCATTCTTTTAAATATCATCTGCCTAAGCCCCCCTTTTCTGGAAAATATTACTGCAGAGGGTTAGACCCAGTAAAACCTGCCCTACACAGAGTATGTTAAAAAATGGACCTGGTGGTTTACCTGCTGTCAGATGCCAAGTACACGATTTTGTATCTTTAAGTTTCATCACATAAGGTGGACTTTTCAGTGTTACTTCATCTTTTTCTTACTACTTCATTTTGCAGCTTTGTGGACCTGATCATACAGACAAGGTATCTCTTTTCCCTTCTCCATCTTTACTCCTTTCACATGTAGCGCAGTAGTCCAGATAGAGACAGGCTAAAATTGTTCAGATGATCTATTCTTTTTCCTTTCTTGGAAAAAATATGACCTTTTACTTGAAATAGCAAGATTTGAAATTAAACTACTTGCTACAGTTGTGTTTTTGACCTGCCCAGTAAGCTGCACGTTGACTTCCAGCCCTGAGAACTGTTTTGGATGGTGATGCATGCCAGTCTGTCGTAATGCTAATTCCGGCAGAACCCGGCTCTCATTTCTGAACGTAGGATGTGTTTGGGGTGACACTGCGCAGTCTTATTCACAAAAGGATAAAGGGCTGGGGAAGCAGCATAGCTTACGTGAACCAACACTGGTACCAAGACATCTACATTCCACTCTAGCTTTACTCAGTAACAGCAAGAAAGACATTTTTTTAATGTATTTTGAGAGTGGCTTGCTGATTAAAATATTAAAATAAGGCTGTGTATATATTTTCACAGTTAGGTCAATTAGCTCTTCTCTTATGCCTCTGTTTTATTTATGCTTTTCTTAACAAAGAAGTCAGTGACAAAATAACCTTTCCCCCAGCCCCACCCTCTCTACTAGCACAAAATACCTGAAAAGCATATCAGATTCCTCACCTTCATGGCTTTTTTGTAAGTATATCAGACAGGAATATCACTATATCCAAATTCAGAAATATTAAATAAAGGAAAAGGCACGACCAGGATAACAGAAAGGTTAATACTCTCCATCTATTAAACCCATTACAGCTAGGACACAAAGAAAAAATCTATTACTTTTGGAAAAAAAAAAAACAGTACCTTTGAGTAAAATAATCCATAATTTTAATAAAATATAAGGATAGCTGAGACTGTAGTTGTAGTTTATTAAAAAAATGCTGCTCAGAAATATATTGAAATTAAATTTCCTACCAAGCTCTGTTCAGCACAGTGGCAGCTCTGTGGAGATGCAGTCCAAACAGAATTTTGAAAAGGCCTTCTCATGGAGAGGTGCAGCTCCTGAAACAGAACAGAGTGGGAATTGTACATCTCCGATGGCCAGCCTCACTGCCTCTGACAACCGTAAGTTACATCCTATGAAACCAGGCAGACAAGCTATGTGCTTAAGACTGCTACAAATTTCTTCTGAAAACGGGAAAATTATGCTGTCACCCTGCACCTCAGTATTACACCTGTGCACTACTTGTTGTGTTAGGGGGATTAAGTTATTACCGTATTCATCTTACTTCACTTTGATTTTACAAAGCATACTCAAGACAATTACTGTGGAAAATGTCACTGTTTGATTTGGTCACTGTCTTGTTCCCAAGTGTCTGGGAACAAGTGTAATTCTCCTTCGGGATGTATCTCCCATTACCTTTTTGATCCTTCTTCCTTGTCTGTGGAAACATAACATCTTCCAGACCATCAGAGTCTGTCCCTCCTACCATGAGCAGTAGCTCCTCTAGCACCATCACTGACTGCTCGAGGCCCTGATGGTGTGTCATCACACGCACAGGGAATAGGAAGGAAATGGAGGGAGACCAGGCCAACTCCTGAACTCCAGTTACCCTCTCCTCACCACATCATAATCTCTTTACTCAGCCCTCCCCTGCCTCCTGAACACCTAACTCCTGGGCAGCACACATCCCTCCTACTGGTATGCTAAGGTAAGAAAAGGAGAAGGGAAGTGAGAGAGCAAGCAGGGCTACTAAAGCAGTTTGCTAGCTCTGAAAATTCACCAGTTCCCTGAGAAAAGACCATTAAAGTCATCCTCCAAAAGACCAGAAAATGTCAAATTCAGTGTCGCTTGTTTAGTTTGGTCTCTGCATACGTGCAATGTGGTATTCAACTGCTTCAATGAATACTTATGTTTTCCCCACAAAACCAAGTGCAGGCTGCAAATGGAAGATGAAGTGAGGTTGATTAGCCAACTGTAAAGTGGAATCATAACTACCAAAATCTAAGATGACTTTTTAGACCATCCTCTAGAGTTAAAAACCTGGCATATTAGGAGTACCTTCTGCTTGGAAATACCTGTGCTTACCAGGGAACAGGAGAACACACGGGCAGCAAGATAAAAGGCTATTCTGCTCAGGCAGAACTGGCTCCAAGATAGTTCATTACTCAAGAAAAGAGGTGTAAATTTACTTGCAAAGGCTCTGAGATAAGTGTGTACAGCCGGAGTGTTGCCATGGAGCTGCTGATGTATGGTAATTTGTAGCAATGGCTATACATCAAGTCAAAATGTTAATGGGAGAGCTGGAGAAACACAGAGTCCTTCCAGCTGGTGGCTCGTGCCAGCAATACTGACAAAGGAGGCGAGTAGGTGGAAGAAAGACGAGACAGACGCACCCACTCTTACTGGTAATTCCGTCTTCCTAAATCGGCAACCTTATGGGATTTAGCTGCACTGAGATATTTTATGGATTAGGGAAATAAAATATCCTTTTGCTACACTTGTATATTTTATGAAGTAAAATACTAATTTTAACTAAGGCTTTATTTGCATAAAATTGATGTTTACACATTACTTTCTGTCATGTATCTATATAGTTATAAAGACAAATTTACTATTTTTTATAGTTACAATTTTTCTTTATTTCAGCTTCAAGACATCTTCAAGAGGTAGTCATATACATTATTTCAAATTTTATCTCCTGGGGAAAAAATGCTACGAAGAAAATCTCACTGACTTATAATTTTTCTGACTGTTTAAATCAATATTTTACCGAGATGGGTAATCATTTCCAGGGTTGCTTCCACGGCTATACATGAATTCTGGCAGGATAGGAAATTGCTTTCATTACTGCCTTTTTCTGTTATCCTTTTCAAAGACTGATAAATTAATTCATCTGTAAGGCTACATGTGAAAAAAAAAAAAAAAAAAAAAGTTCTGACTTTATATAGTAGTGTAATTTAAATTAGTACCTAATTCTCTAAAGTCCACAATTTAGGACAGCGCAGAATCTACTGCAGCAACTAATTAAACACTTACTGTAAGGTTAAGTTTTTCATTAAATCAATAGGCCCCTAGTGTCAGTTACAAAGCCCTAATTACTATGCTGTAAATTTAGATTGAATTTGAATTAAGGACTGATTTCAATCTAACCACAGCATGTAAATATTGTAAATTGCCAGAATTACAGTTCAATAAAACTGAATGGATTTCACTTTAGAGAAACCAAATGCAAATGAGACAAAAAAAAAAAAAAAAAAAAAAAACCTGCAGAAATTTCCCAAACATCTGCAAAAGAGCCTTATACGTGCAGCATATAGTATACGGGTTTGGCAAAGAGCGCGTCAGAACTTCAAAATGCTGCCGCCGTTTACTCTAGCATGTTTTAAATATTTCATTATCTGTTCTGAAAATGAATAAATTTAATCTCTCCCAAGTGATCAAGTAAAATGATGGCTAATGTGCCCACTTACTGTGTTGCTTTAGTTTGATGACTGTATTGTTGTGCTAAAGCACAGTATGAAATCAGGTTATCAGGTTATAACTGGCAGGGATAAAAAAAAAGCAGTGCTGGGAAACACAAAACAACCCATTTTCAAGGCATGAATCACACACTTTGAAGATTCAAAAAAACTCTGTAAAAATTAAAGACAATGGCACTCTAATCAAACAAGTACAAAACTGAAAATAATTGCAAGCTTGTGGACTTTCATTCAGCTTCAAATAAGCACTGTATCCACAGGATATTAATAAAATTAGGGACCTGGGCAATACGCTAGGTTATGTAGAGCAGGAAAATAAGAAAATGCCTATATTGAGGGTCATGCATACTATTATTATGAACTTTCTACTCAATCTGCTTATATTATTTCAATATACAAGAGCAAAAATTATATTAGTAGTTTTAAGAGGACGTTAAAAAGTTCATAAGAACTTCTAACTCTTAATGCTTTATTTTTCATTCTTTTTTACCCCAGGAAAACAAACCGAGATGTCTGAATAATACCAGTTGACTTTAAGAATATAAAAATTTATCTAATATTATACTGAATGCTCAGAAAGGGCATAAATTAAGGAAATGAATGATAGTTTTAGTTACTTCGTGCTTGACAAATGAGATCAGAAATGAAGGGGGAAAATAAATAATAAGCCTCCTTCAAAAATAATATCCATTATTCACATTTCTGAAAGAAATATAATTATACCACTTGATTCTTTACTACACTTACGGTTTTCTTTTTTTAGAAAGATATTTTATGGGGTCTTCGATTTGTTCCTGCTCGACCAAGTTAAATAGTACAGTTAAAAGTAGTCTTCAAGCATATGCTGTGTGTCCGATAATATACCTGACACCAGCACCACACTTCCAAACACTCTTATTTCCTGTGGATGTTAAAATTACACTTGAAATGAACAAACAAAAAAGTGTTTAAATTACTTCATGCCATCAAGAAAGGTGATACTTTCCAGTTAAGCTTCATCTGCTGAGCATGGTAGCAAAAGGTAGGAAATAATTTATTATATTTGCCCCACGCATATATTTCCTATTAGGAAAGCCAAGCCATTCTCTAAGAGTACTCAGCAGCCCATTGTAATGCTAAATGACTAAATGTTTAGGAAATGTAATTTCTCTGAAGTCTGGAGTCTTGCACAAGTGGAACACACGGGCCCAAGCTTTTGTGGATAAGACCAAGCAAAGTGAAAAAAAATTGTATCCTTATACCATTCTATATGCTTATATGTAATAGACTATACAGCTTATAGCATGTATAGTGTATTGCTAAATGTGGGAGATGATAGGGAAGAGTAGTTTCCAGTTTGGAAATTCAGGTGACGTTAGAAAGTTACAGAAATTTTGGGGGCTTAATTGTTTTCCTGATTGAGAAAGTTTGAGTGTCTTCTGTAAAATATTTTTTTGTTATTTCTTCTAAGTTTATAGCTGCTTGTAAACCAAGTGTTCAGAGCTGTATTTCATCCAGTTAAATGGAAGGCTGGCTATTCCCTTCCTAAGTTTCAGCTCACATCTGAGTGATAATGAAGACATATAGTAAGTTTGGCAGGCAATGGTTTGGGCCTATATGCAGTCATCGATCACACAGTTCATAGGCAAACATTTGCTCTGCTAAAATTATGCATGTTCTAACACCTGACTTCATGAAATGGTTGAAGTTTGTCTTCATGAGACTGCATTACTACCTGTGATATCTGGGCATACAATGGTACATAGAACTGTACAAGAAAAGAAAATTGTTTATAGTGTGTAGAATAGCAGAAGCATGGAATTAAAAAAGGGAACAAGGGTCAGCTCCAAAGTTATTATGGGTTGCCCAGGGCCTTGTCCAGTCCCATTTTGAATACATCTGGGGAGAGACTTTTCACACCCCATTTGGGCAAGCTGTTCCAGGGCTTCTCCCCTCTCTTGCTTTGCAAAAAATATTCTTATCACATTCAGCTGGAACTTCCCTTGCTCCAACTTGTGCCCATTACCTCTTGTCCTTTCCCTGTGCAACTTTTAGAAGAGCCTCGCACCACCCCCTAGCTGTTAGATAGTTGAACACAACAATTAGATCCTCTCTTAGCTTTCTCTTCTGCAACCTCAGGAAGCTTAGCATCCTCAGCTTCCCTTTGCACAGCACATTCCAGTTTGTTAATCTCTCTCTTGCAGCTGGGGGACAGAATTGGATGCTACTCCAGCCACAGCCTTGCAAGCGCTGAACAGAGAGGAGTAAGGGCCTCCCTTGCCCCGCAGCTCTGCTGTTGCTAGCGCAGCTCCGGGTGTGCTAAGCCTCCAGCGCTACCAGGGTGCTAACAAACCTAAAATCTCTGCTCTCTGAGAAGGCATGATTAACCATCATTTATCTAGATGGAAGAAATGGAAAGGTGCATGACAACAATTTCACCCTGCTCTGTTTTATTTATCCAGCACATGATTTCAGTTAGCAATGGCAATTAGATCCATAATCTTTTACTGTAGAAGTCTGGAAGCCTTTTTAGTGTCTCGTCATCAAACACTGAAATATCTGTTACTAACAGGTAGTTCATTGTTTTGTGTTACTATTATTGTAAAGTGAAATATTCACATTTTATGAAAAGATCTAGCTCACAATCTGCATCTCCAATGAACAAATAACTGTTGTTACTGCAAACACTCGACAAAGTGCTTGGACATGCAATTTGATAATACCACCATATAAAAAAAGTCAGCAAGTACCCAACAGTCTGAGACAAAGGTAACAAAGGCAATGGTATTTTTCCAATATATTTTGGAGTAACAGTTACTATAAATTTGAATTAAAGTATACTTGAAGACAGGCATTAATTGGGCACTCAAGCAACAAACGTACTGGCGTTCTTTTCTGTCAACTCCAGGTTATCTACGTGTTTGAACATTTAACTTCACTGCATGCAAAATCTGGGAAAGAAAAATGTGCATGAAAATATACAGGGCATTACTTATTTATATGTAAAACCTTTATTCTATTTTGTTATTTTAGATTAAATCTTGTTTCAATTCTATTCTCTCAGGGAAGCACTAACAGTTTGAGCTCAGCGTGAAAGCCATCAAACACTTGAGCTGAAATTTAGATTGGGCAATTTTGCCTGGTGAAGTAGAAAAGGACATGTGGAATGGCAGAGAACAGAATGGCTTATGGAAAGGCAGATGTTTTAATAACTTGTTGTCTAGTGGGAGCTTCAAATATCTAAATTTAAACACTGCAATATATTAAAGGGTGTTACGGTAGGTGAGGGTATATTCTTTAACCAGAATAACCCCCGTAAATGTGTATATTTAATGTGTGGGCAGACATTAACACAAAATTTATTGTACAGTTGAAATCAGAAGTATTTGGAAGATGTTAAAAGAAATGAGCACAGACTGCAAAGCCTGGATCAGGTCTGCATTGCAAAATATGGCAGGCCAGAGCTTAGGGAATTTTCAGTCTAGGGTTTTGATTTGAACCTATCTCCCTATGTGAGTGGACTGATTAGATCCTTGAGATATCTTCCCTACTAATATCCTCTTTGTTTCAGCATATCAATCTCCTATTAATTCACAGTGGGTTTTAAAGTCTATTTATCCCTAAGCACATTGCTGGAAGTACACAATGAATTTATCTAGGAAAATGTCCGGAGAGGCTAGAAGCCTCATATGTTAATTTCTTTACAGAACAAACAATCTCACAGAGTGGTTGTAAACAGCAATTTAACTCTAATTCACTCTATAATTTACAACCTGGCAGTATTAAGTGACTAGGGAAGAAAAATCTTAAAGACTAGGGAAGAAAATCCCTATCAATAAACTAGCTTCCCACAAGATCATGTACCTAATAAAGGCCTAATAAAGGGTCCTAATAAAGGCCACTGGACTTTTGGAAATATGACTCCAGTTTTTATATAATACTTGGCGACACAGAATTCCTTCCGATCGATATCACCTTTCACACTTGCTATCTGATGTCCTGTCCTGGTATTCTAGAAATACCAGCCTGTATTTTAACGAAAACACATTAGGTATATCAAACAGAAATAAGAAAGAAGTAATTATAAAAGATATAGTGTCTCACATCTAACACTGAAACTTTCATTTATGGTTTATCTAATAAATGTATGCATTAAAAAAAAGATGAAAATGTACTTACTCGCAGGGTGACAAATCAAACTGGGGTGATATCTTAAGAAAGTCAGTGATGTGTAGAGTATATTACAATAATTTTTAAAGGTCGTCAGTTGAAATACTGATTTGGTTTCGTAATAATACTAACCTTATAGTAATTACTAGATGGAGACAACAAAAGTATGCATAAATGAAGACCAAATGACATCTTACTAGTTTTATATCTCTACATTTAATTTTCAGTCACATTTTTACTTCTGTTTTAGAGAGTGGACTGCCCAGGTTAGCAGGACCTAACCTCTTCTGGAAGAAATGAAGCCTGACTGTGTGCGCTTAGGGGATGTTCTCACACAGAGCTACCTCTCTTTCAGTTTCTCTGGACACCTGGTGCTGACTGCTCCCGGACAGTACGTCAGACTAGGTAGATTCCAGGTTGTTCTAACATGGTGATATTAGGCACGGTATCCGAGCCTACACAGCTATACAGAATTAGAAGAAGAGGACAAAGCAGCAGCCCTGCGCTGGAGCAACGAGAAGTGGATCAGCCCGTAAGAGCTGACAAGAAGAAGTAGAGGGCACTCACGAATGGTTGCACAGGCCTCATATAATCTATGAGAGCCAGTCCTAGAGGATTTACTTGCTCTATTAGTAAGAATTCTGTAGAAACTATGTATTATAAACAGACCCTTGTTATACCTGCGTTCAAGAGGACAGAGGCAACGGGGTGCTCAAAGCTGCTTTAAAACCTTTCTGCAAGCAGCCAGCAGTCGCTTTGCGCCGCGCTGCCTGCACTGGGGCAGGCAGTGCAGGCTGCCTGCATGCTGCGGAGCGGCACAGCCGCTGGAAAGAAATGCTTCACACTGCACTCCTTTTCAAATCCCCTTTTGTTGCATGGCAGCATCAGTGGTGAGATTCCTTTAAATCCTCTTGTTTCAGAGAAAAAAAGAAAAGCTATCGTTTTTGATCAATTCATAACGACACTGAAGGAAGGAATCTATGACAAATGCTTTGCAATAATGATAATTAGGAACACCTTATTTAAACGTAATCAGAAATAGTTAGGACCACATTTGGGATCTGCCTGAATAACATCTGCCCCACTTATCTTCCATTTCAATTTAATATTCGTAGTGCTAGTGTTGCCTATATCATCAATGTCAAAAACTAAAAAGTCTTATCTTCAACTTTCATTCCAATGCTTCAAAAGAGCTTTGAATTTGCATCTTACTCTAGGGAAGATGTAGTTTAAAAACATTTTTGCCCAGCTTGCTCCATTAATTTCTGAGGAAAATGCACCTACTGCTGTGAATATGACAGTTCTCAACCTTGGTGTTTTTACAGGATGTCCCTCCCCGGGGAACGACCAACACCATTCTGACTTACCCTGCTGGAACTGCACCTCCTGCTGGGTAATCAGCGACTGCAGCACGAAGGCAGAGACCTCGGTGTGATTAACTGAATGCCCCTCGTGAATGCTAAGGCAGAGAAGAACTGCAAGTTTTCTAGGGGGAAAAAGTGCTTTCAGTAATCATCTATTTTCAGTTCAAGCAGCTAATTTACAGTTGCATAGAGTTGCTCAATTATCAGCGGCACTTAGTATTTTATATATCTCAGTAAGCTTTAAGTTAAAATAATATTCATTGCACCTATCAAATATATTTTTCTCCCAATTATTTCTGCGAGTCAAGAGCAAAATTCATTTTGTAATGATTATCTGACTCAGGTAAAGCTGATTTTCTATTACTCTAGGCCAAAGCCACTGACAAGGGCACGAAAAGGATTATTTTTCAGCAGTTTTCAGCCCAGCTAAATCAGCAGATAATGCCATCTATGATGCAGAGTGAACCTGACCTAAAGCCCTCCTCATTGTTAATGTTTCTCACATCTCACATCTCAAATACGCCTCGGTAGCAAAAAAATATCCTATAGCCATCTTCTGAGATCAAGGAAAATCACTCTTTTAGAATTCTTTGGGTTTTATGTTTTCAGTCAATGGATAGCATTTTCTCAATAGAGTCCCTAAGTCCTCTCTCATCCCACGCTGCACTATCACATGGAGAAAAAACATCTGACATAATCAGTGGGTGGAATTTGGTGCATCACTTTATTTTATGCAGATTGCCGAATACTCCTTGCACTCCCAGAAAACAAGTATGCCCAGAAATGAAGCATGTGAAAGAAAACTACAGGTACTCCCTGGCATTCACCTAATTAGTTTCTTTTCATGATCCGTGGAAAAGTGTGTGGATTCCAGCTGAAAGTTTAATTTATATTTGAATTTATTATCTGAATTTTTAGATTATGACATTTAAAGTGGATCATTTTATGGTTTAAGAAATTTTTAGCCATCAGTTATATGAAAACTTCATTTTCTTTTCAGAAGTGTTAATCAATCATTTAGATACTTGCATTCTGTCTTTTTTGACTTAAATATGTATTTTAGTAATAGTATCAAAGTGACATATAGCTGGGAGATTTTCCATTCTGTCACATGTTCTCTTTCAACCCAAAGCTTTTAAATTTTCATATGATTTTTGAGTGTGCTTTATTACAATGATTGTCATCAAAATCATCCAGCAAACATTGATGAATTGAACCTTACAGTGCCTCAGGGTAAGGGAAGAATTACTGATCTGCCTTAAATATGGGGAAGCTGTAAGTTAAAACAGCAGCACGACGTATTTTGTGGCTGAGCTGAGCACCTGAACACAAACCTTCAAAACTTTCCATAATCCTTCCTGAAGAATCTACTACTTAAGTTAAAATGGATAGAAACATGATCTTGTTAGTGCTGCAGCGTTTTAAAGGTATGTGATTACTCCTTAAATGTAGCTGTGCAAGTGGCGCTTTATATCTTCTGATTCTCAGGACAGTGTTAATCAAAGAGCAGCCTTCTTCTTTGATTGGTTATTTGTGGAAGGAGAGGTTTCTAAAATGTTATGAGCACACCTCTTACTCTCTTACTAGCCAAAATCTGCTACTCATTCACCCAGGGAATATACCTGCTGATGAGCTGGGGTATTTAAAATCACTAAAAACTATGTCGAGAACCTCAGGCCTGTAAGAATGTGGAGCTGACTGCTGTAGATCCAGCAATAATGACATTATTAAAATGGATATTATAAAATTGTGGTATGGTTCTTACAGTAATGAACTGTGGATATATCTTTAAAGATGTGTGAAACAGATAGACATGAACAGCATGCAGGGAGTTGTCCAACGGACAGATTCTCAGTAGATAAAAGCAGATGTTACGATATAAACAATGTGCATCTTTGTTGGGGTTAGGGAATGATACTTCTTAGTATAGCAGATATGATAGAAAGGGTGGCCAAGAGAGTAACCAAAGGTCACCTACATTTGATGTGATTGGGTTCAGTGAAAGAGTTCAGTATGAAGAGACTGAATAAGTTATGAGAGACTGAGTTTTAGTTATGTAGATGAGTAAGTCTCATTCAGAGACCTTTTTCGAAGATCTGTTAAACTTTGACATAGTTTCTTCCCACTCTGTTGTTTCCCATCTACTATGAAGATACCATTCTGTCCTTCAAAAGTCCTCTTAAAAGTACTCCTTTTCCACACACTGATACGCACACACACACACTCTCACAAAACTTTACGGTACTTAGGTTACAACTGTATGAGCCCGATTTCTATTAGGTTGACCAGTACTGTCTCATTGCTCCCTTGAGCTCTGCTATCCATCTGACTGCCTTTGACCAGGATGCCTCCCTCCATCCTTAACCTTGCCCATGGATCTAGCTCTCTCTCTCCATCATGTCTTGCTTAGTATTACATCTAACACAATCTTAAGACATTAAGTTAATACAGAAGGATGTCAGACAACAGCATATGGGATGCCATGACCCTTTCTTAATACTTTATTTACAGCTGATGACCTTCACAGCTAAAATAATGTCAGACTGCTCCCTCGCTGAGTTGCTTTTGGCACTCTGGAATCTTGCGTACCTTGCAATTCAGCTTGACCTAACCAAGTTGGTTGGGGTGTACCCTATTACTCAGACAATTTATTAATGAAAAGATCAGTGTAGTATCTGTTAAGTGCTATGAGAAATGAGCAGTACATATACCATGGTAAAGGTTCTCTTGACTGTGATGCTGGAAACTCACTTTTTCCCTATATAAGTAGTACTAGTTCTCATCTTCTGACCTGAGGTTAATAAAAATTATTATAAAAATGATGATTATGTAAATTATTAAAATAATAACCCCAAACCACAGGATTCCTGAGGTCCATTACAATCTGCATTATCTGACAATCTTAACAAAACCTTCCTTTTTTTAATTTAGATTTTTTCTTTCTGATTTTTTCTTGCTGAGCTAGACAGAAAGCAGGGCAGACAAGCACTCTTTTTTTTTCCTGCTGTTAACCTGCTTGCAATTTCTCAGAGCCACAGAGTAGTTCATTTCACTCTACACATTTTGTACGTTTGCCTACTGTCCCCAAAGTAAAAATGTTGCTATTTTTTCTCTTCTACTCTCCTTCCTTATTTTCCATGTTTTTTTTTTTTTTAACATTTGACCTTTCTTGCACGTGTAATCCAAACCCTCAGCTCTCTTACAGTTGTAAACTCCTCATCAGTGAGTGACTTCAGTCAGTCAAAGCCACATTACTAAGACTTGGCTCCTCATTCTGTTCAGTAAACACTGACCTCTGGTAACCACCATAAATTATCTTTCTGGTTTTAATTTTTTTATTTATGCATATGCAAATTTTATCAATTGATTGTCTATTTTGCTTTCACTACTTGTATCTTTATTTCCACTGAACTCCTACATCCTCCCAGAAACAGCCCATACAGTCACTGATGTGAAGTAAATAAATTACTGGAAGATAATGGCAAGCAAGTAACTACTCATATCCTATCTGAATAATATAAATAATCCGTCATTTTCACTAAGGATTCCCTCTGCTGTGTCTTCTTATTTTGGGCTCTTCCTGTTGTATCTATTTCTAGGAAGTGTTGAAGCTTTCTGGCGTATGAACTATCTCTTACTCTGATCTTGGAGGAGTCACAGCACCAATGGACTTACAGTGATCACTAACCACTGCTGCATAACAAAAACTAGCTATGAAAGCATTAGCTGGCTTAGCAGGCTGAGAAGAACACATAAAGATAAACGGAAGCTGTATTTACATAGCGATTATTAGTGCTTGAAGACAACAACGGTATTTGTAGATACTAATAACTAACAACATTTTATGTAGTGTATTCAAATATGTTTACTAAAAATGAGTCAATAAAAATATTCCTACCAAAACAACGAATGGAAATAGAGAAGATAGTGGCATGGTGAAATTAATATATTTTTAGTTATTGGAAAAATTACCCCACCAAGGGTGTATATCCTAAAAAACACATTAGATCACTTAATAAATTGAAATATACTTCTTTAGAACCTTCTGTCTGATGCTTTCTCTCAGCATAAAGTCTGTAAAAAGTCAGCCCACCCCTCACACATCAGGATGGAACTCAAATGATATCTTTCTCTTTCTTCTAGAACTAGAAACATAATATAGGCTGCCACTTGTCGGTCATATTGGGGTCAGCCAAAAGTCAGGTGACCTGCTCTGCGATCTCCATTAATTTTTGAGTGTTTACTGATTGTCATAAAATGGAAAAAAAGGAATCAGTGAGTAGATGAGGATAAATGTTTGCAATTAAAGTTTGGGGTTGAGATGAAATACTCTGATAAGGATGGAAACTATGGCCTATAACCTTTTAGCATTATATCATTTTGCCATTAAGGTGATTATCCATCTGTGAAAATGATGCATTACTTACTTCAAGTGATGAACACATTTAGTACTTACATTAACTCCTTCATAAACTGTCTTTATCCTCATAGCAAATACTGGACAGAAGTAACTTTTTTTTTTTTTTTCTTGTTGATTAAACTGTTTCATAACGGAGCTCCACTACACAGCTTAGTATCTCAAGCATGACTGTGAACACAGGCTACTGAAAGCTGGCTTCCTCCAAGAGATACTGCTCCTCCAAACACTGCAGGGATGCCCAGCAGGGCTCCCCCTTCTGCCTTTACGCTGTAGCTCTAAAACTGCCTGTTGATCTCAGGCCCAGTGATAGCAGATGACATAATTCCATCCTGTTCAGAAACTCTTCACCATGGCAAAGAAGTAAGGACTGTTCAAATTCAGCGACAAGCTGACCACGAGGCAGCAGTGCCCTCGTGGCCAAGAGGGCCAATGGGATCCTGGGGTGCATTAGGAGGAGCGTCTGCAGCAGGTCGAGGGAGGGGATCCTGCCCCTCTACTCAGCCCTG
>VZSV01000162.1:1376783-1428788 GCA_013398735.1 Nothocercus julius | reverse complement strand
CTTACTACTTTTAAAAGGAATAATTACAAAGCTGGCTAAGTATAACACTTCAAGTTCACACATAATGTGAATTACTGTACTTGACCCTTCTTTTCCTTTATTTTTTCACAAAATAAAAGTGCCTCAATGCATTATCATAGTGTTGCTGTGAAGATACTCTGACACATCCCAGGATTGTTCTACTTTTCTACTTTTAAAACTTCTATTTTAGAGTAAGTTGATACAGATATACTTGTGGATTTGTTAGTTGTCCCCTTTTCTCAAAATAAATATGTTTAGGACAGTATATATATGGTTACAGCATATGCACTTGCTTACACACACACCTGAATACATTTTAAAAATTAATACTGTATTGAATAAATTGAGTGAAAGGAAAGGTAAAACCACACATGAAAAGGGCTCTTGAAGAGGGCTCTTATGCCTGCTGTCTCAGGGTTCTGTGAAATAGTACTTATAAAATAGCTGCAGATAAATGGCATTTTTAATGTAATGTAATGTTTTAATGGTACCATACCTGCAGTACGGTAAACAGCTTGGTGCAGGTCTTTGTATGGGAAAGAGACTCTCCACATTATTGCAAATTGCAGGATCAGAGCTGAAGCCACATTGGTTAAAACGAGTAAGTGAAGAGTCTTTTTTTTTTTTTTTTTTAACCCCAGCTATATAAGCCAATTTTATCAAAACTCTGTTAGTCAGCAAAGAGGTCTGATGGTTCCAGTTATTTCTAGCAGTGTATTCTATTGATACATACGTATCTATGCACTGGCAGTCCCAAACACAAACATATATATGACGCCACAGTAAAATTCATCTTTCCCGAAATACTTAACACAGGCCCATCATCTACGTACATAAACCCAATTTATAGTGTGATCAGTTCAGACAATTATAAATATACGTATATATATATATTTGTTAGCCGTGGTCCTCTAATTAGTACATTCTTGCCTTTGGGGCAAATGCTTTTTTCCTGTAAAGGTACTACTGCTGCTTTTTCACCAAGAAGAAACTTTTTCTTTGGCATATGATACTCAGTGGATTGAAGTTTCTTTCACTTCTGCTTCTTCCCTTCAGGCTTAGTAAATAACTTGGAGCCTTAAATGAAAACTAGATACAAGAGACTGTAGTGATTTCTATGACTCTGACCAAGCGATAATGAAGGGATTCCTTTTTTTTTTGTTGTTTGCTAATTGCCCACTTCCAAGGAAAAGTCCTTCTCCCACGAAAATTTTGCCTGGAGTGCATGTTATATTAGGAACCTACGAAAGCCAATGATGCTGAGAACCTCTGGCTGATTCTGAAAGGGTAAAATCCTCCAATGGTATAAAATTTTGCAACTTATTGACTGAAATGTGCTGCATCATCTTTAGTGATTCTGTCTAGAGGGCCTGTGGCTGTTGCCTGGATATAATGGAATATGAAATTTTAAGAATATGAGTTAATCCTGTAATAGTCTTGAAGTTACAGCTGCTAACATGGAAACAATCAATATGTACTCTTCAGAGCAAAGGAGGGAGAAGAAATAATAAGATTATGTCCTTACAACCTCTAAAATCTACTTCTATTCATAAGCATATTGCAGTGCAGAGATAGGAAAAAAAGCTAAGAAATCCTGTGAGGAACATTTTAAAATGTTGTTTTGTAAAGTTTTGTAAATTATTTAAAAATAAATCAGACAAATCTTAGCCCTGGACCAGCAAAGAGATTTGGATGAATAAACCTTTTCACTAGAGTCTTGCCTGCAGGTTTGAGAGTTAAAGGATATTACTCCTATTAAACATCAGCATACCTTCCAGCTATGATAGAAAATTGAAGTAGATACAGATATAATTAATGTCTCCTAACCATAACTTTTTTCTTTTTTTGAATAAACTTATTATTATCCTTTTGAAGTATTCCATACAAACATTGTCCTCCCCAGACAGAGACTTTCCTTCAGTTTACTCTGCTGAATCAATTGTTTTTGTTCAAAACCTCTGCTGGACGTATTCATTTTGGCCACAGTCCATCACAGGGTATTCAAGATACCTCACTGAGAGTTCATCACTAATTAAGCATCTATAGGAAGCGTTCACGTGCATCTCACAACTTTGCCAACTATTTCATCTTTTGCTTCATGCTCTACACAGCATAGAAACCAAATTCCCTTTTTAGGACTACACTATTTTAGATGTATCTATACTTGTTCCAGGAGTATACTCAAATATTTCTGAAAGAGAATGGATAGTTGAGGCTTAGGGTCCCAAAGTCATAAAGCACAGTAGTCTTTGGGACTATTTGGGAATGTGTGGACAGAGGCCTGGAGACTACGTGGTTAAAGACAAGACAGACTGAACGAGCTCGCTGCTACGTCCAGCCTGGCAGACACTGCATGGCTGGTGGCCGCTGCTCCTGAAGGCAGTTACAGAATGCCCTCCTCTGGCCTTTCCTACATTTTCCCAATGTGAAGATAGAAAATAAAAACCCCATGCCTGCTCTTCACTCCTGTATTCAAAGGAAAGTATGCTTCAAATCCATTAAAGTTTACATATGCAAGGAAGAGAGACAGGACAGCAGAGCACAGCACAGGATGTAGTGAGATCATATGTTTCATATGAGACTGTCTCATGGTCAATGATAATAGCTACAACTGTGAATTTTGAGGTTAGCAATAAAACATTCTCATCCGTAAACCCCTATTGCTTCATTTTGTGTTGCCCATTCTTTCACCGAACCCCCCAATATACAGAATTTCAGATTGTGCCAGACATTTTCTTTTCAGTCCATCAAGGTTTCTGGGTGAATAAAATCCATATTAGATATTCATTTCTTATTGGGGAAAGACTTTTGGAATACTGAAATTTTTAGCTGAAGGCATTATTTCTTTAGAGCTACATACACGCATATGTGTGTGTGTGTGTGTGTGTGTGTGTGTGTGTGTGTGTGTGTATACATACACACACAGATACCCTGATTAATTCAGAAGTGGCACACACTGCAAACCTGCAGGAAATGAATGTCAGCACTCACAGAGAATACACTGCAGATGCTCTATTTTGGATAATAAGAATCCAGCTCCGTATGAAGGATCCTTCAGGTTGGTACATTAATTACACCGAGCACTCCTTGGCGCCTGGTGCTTCAGGAGCGCTGCAGAACCATGTGCTGCTGCTCACAACAATCGCACTTCACACGCTTTGTTCTTGAGACTGACAAGGGCTGTCATGTTCAGTTGTGTTTTTAAATTGTCAAAAGAAATCAACTTGTAGGAAACCTCAGGCTCACATGTTTATTAGAACGGCTGGCTGTCTGATTCCAATCCATTTTTAATACCTCCTCACTAGCACCCATCATTTCCAAGCCATCAAGTAGAAGGGGCACCGCATGCTTCTCTCTTGCTCAGATTCATCAGAGCTTACTCTGAGAACAACACTGAGCAGTGCCGCTATCCCCCATCTCTCACATTAGTCTTGGCAAATCCACCTTCTAGGCATATTGATAGCACTCATCATTGTCTTCAGTACCAAAAGCTCTATAATTTCAAATTTATTTTAGAGCAACTAATCTTTGAAAAATAAGAAATTGATTTTAATTTTTACCAGGGTAATTACAGTGCAGCATGTTAAGAATATAGACATCAATCAGCAGTTAAAGTCACAATGATTATTTTTACAAGCTGCCTTGTTTCAGTGTGGACTGAATATGAAAAATTCAATAACAGAGGTTTTGTCTCAGCATCAAAACACACTGTAACAAGAAAGTGTTATGTGTTTTACAGTATCATTCCTCTTTGATTTTAACTAACAGCTGCACAAAAATACTTGACTCTAATTAATTGAAAAGAATATTGACAACAGTTGTTAAAGTTTCTGCATAAACTAAGACATTCAAGACTCTGGCCCTGTCCTGATTTTTTCCATACTGGTAAGACATACCTTCATCACCATCCTAAATATACCAAAACCAGCACAAGACTGTAACAGATACACATAAACATATTAGCAAAGGACACTTTGGAGTACAACTGAACAACTTCACTTGTTTAAACATAAAACTTGAGAAAGTTGTATTATCATTGTTGCAGAGAAAGACATTTCTCAGTCCTCTTATAGAAAACCAGGCAATACCTCTGACTCCTGATTTAAAAAAATGTCTAGCAAACTCACACTAAGCATCAGGCTCACCAAATGGCCTTATTTTAAATGCCCAATACAAGGAGCTAAGTCTCTTTTGAGATAAGCACTCCAGCCGAAATCAATGATTTCAGTAGGGGTGTGCTATTCAGGAGTGTGCAGAAGAACAGCAAGCTCACAGAGGTAGCAATGGGAGGAGGTAGGTGGTCAGATGAAGTAATTGTGCTGAAGGATTAAGGTGATTAAGATTAACGTGGTACCATATGGGTCATTCAGCACAGATTTTCTTGCTATGCACTTCGTGGATTTTTCTCTTTGAACTGCCAGTTTCAATTATTGTAAAGGACAAAACTAGTCAAAATAGGCATCAGTTTAAAAAAAATAAAGCCAGTAAGTCTTCTTAAATGAAGATGATTCTGTAAAACTTGAGGAATATTCTGTTTATTTGAAAAACAATCTGAATGCTTGAAGGCCCCACGTGCTACAAACAGTGGGATTTATTCCCATTTGCCTTCCCCTCTGCCTCTTTCTCAGTAGCACTACATTACCTGTGCTCCCAAAAAACGGCAGGAGGGCTAAGTTCAACTACAATTTTGCCTTTCACAACATGACAAAAATGCTACCTGAATCACGTCCATAACATCTCACGGAAGGTCGAGGATATTCATACATAACAAGCTTTCTTGGAGACTAGTTTGATGTTGTCTAATGTACCTGCTCAAAACAGTGAGTTTGCAACACGATATCAAATTGATCACTGAGGCACTGTAAGCTGGACCTCTTAAGGAAGAAGCACAGTCTCCCAGGGAAAGAGTTTGACTGTTGCATTCGTAAGCACCCCTTGCTGGCTACAGTCAGTCAAGAACTTGTCACTAGCTGTAAAAGCAGCATGCGCTTTACTGACACCATCTCCAACCAGGGAAAAAATATACCGATGGCCATTCTCAAAGGATAAGATGTTAAAAAATACTTATAAAATAAATAAATAAATAAAAAGTCAATAATACTAAAGCTTTCTGTTGCAAAGTGCCAAGGATTTCAAGAGGGAATGCAGTTTCAGATCACGTTGCTCCTGTTTCTTTTCCCAACATTTTGACAGTCTCGTCAGAGGCCAGTGAAAAACTCACATGAAGCTTCATCGCAAACAATAGCATCCAAAATCAGAGCACAAGAAGTAATAACATAGCGGAGTCGAGCTCTTTGGGAAATAAGTCAGATTCTGGCCTGGTTACCTGATTAGACAAGAGGTGTAGACAAGTGCTTAGGAAACAGCAGTGCTGCTCAGGCAGAGCTCGCGTGTGCAGAGGCAGCACTGCCTCATGGATGCTGCAGGGCGGCCAGGATGGCAAGGCCTGCTGCTCTGGTGCGCTGCGTGGCCTTAGACACTGTTTCCCTCACAGGGTGAAGCGCCTCTGTTTGCCCTAATGATGGTCTTACTTCCCTGACTGCCATAGTTTGCTCCAAAAACTGTGTATGCTTTTTGCACGGAGAGAAATGTGAAAGAAAGAAGTGCTACCTACATAGGGACTATGGCGTTTTCCTCATAGTGACTCCTCAACACTCCTGTAGCACCAGCATGGCACTGGGCTAAGGCGACTGCGCTTTGCTCCAGGTTTCTACCACTGGCTGATAAATCACACTAGCCAATGCACTGCTTTGCTTCCATCCCTTTTTTTTTGTCTTAACCTTGGGAATTTAGTGTTTTAGGTTTTTTTTAGCTGTGTTACAGTAACTCATATTTCTTCTCAGGATAAGCTATCATACAAATAAAGGTACTTTTAGAACAACAACAGAATATAAAGATTTTCACATCATCCTAGATGATGTGAAAGATATCTCATGATGTGAAAGATTTCAAATAAAAATATTGTTATGGCTACAACTAAGTGCTACTTTTTAAAAAAAGTCTTTTTTTCTTTTCTAAGAAAGTAGTGAAAGAGGAAGATCTTACTACTTTCCTACCAAGAAGAGATGAAACTGCTCAGTTAAAGTAGGTTTAAACTAGATTTGATCAAGCTTTGGGAGCTGAGTTGCAAGATTGTGACTGCAAGATGTGACAACGGACTGAATCTCCCAGAAATGCAAGCTTTGCTTATGGCTCTGTCTCAACAGCTGGCTAACAGGTGATTAGAAAGAGATTTTGCATGGGATTTTGTTATTTTGCCTGAAATATTATGACCCTGAACTGCTTAGAGAATAACATGATAAAGGTCTCTGAGGCTCTAACACAAGGTACATGAAACCCGAAGTTGGTATCCAGTTACAAGAGCTGACACCACTGGCAAAGAAAAGGTTTCTGGCTCTGTTTTATTCACTCTTTTGAAGGGATAGTAATAATTGATAGTCTAGTCAAAGAAGTTCAGATGAATAAATGAACTTTGTGACTTGGTCTCTCCAACCATACAGATGAAGTAATGCTTTTCTTTACGGAAGCCTTTGAATTTAAAGGAAGATAAATAAAGCCTGAAGGTCCACTAATTTACAATTTTTCACCATGACAGGAATGACTGAATTTTGCAAATCCGTGTGTTACTAAATAATCAAAGAAAAATCAAGGATAGAAAAGAACTAACACTAATGTGAATTTATTTCTGTGTTTCAATCTATTATATATATAGATTCAATCTATTATATATTAGTATATGCTATGAAACTTTGAGACCTTGTTTCATGCCCAACCTGTTTAACAAAGCAAATCTTTTTTTTTTTTCAATATTAAGAATGCACTATATAGTTTCAAAGAGAAACTGGTTTTTGAATCACTGTTATGATAATTGGCACTCTTATCTATAGTATTTTGCTAGTGAGAGATAGAAGACAATTAGTATTAATAAAACATACAGTTCACAATAAATAACACAAAACTCACAATAAATAGCTTTTAAATGAAATTGTCCAAACTGACACGCTTGGGACTGTTATGTAAATGAAGATTCAAAACAATCAGTCCATAAAGCAACAAGGTACTCCTTATTAACAACAACTAGAATGGTAGAATAGCAGAATTTTCCTAAATAAGCATGGATGAACAGCTGTCCCCTTACACTAGTTTGGAAAATTATTTTTCTTTTCCTCTGGCAGTAGTCTGTACCACAATGTGCTATTAAAAAGAAACACTTATCAGAGATTTTTAAACATATTGTTTATACACATTCAGCAAATCTCGTGTGTATATATATATATATATATATATACACACACACATATAGCAGAAATACCATGACCACGTGGCCATCATATTAACTATGCATTCAACCTTCATTAATTTAATTTACAGCTTAGCTGATTGGATATAGCATTTAATATCATTTTGAAGGTTTAAGAATTGCAGAAGCAATAATCCATTGGGTATTTTGATCACTAGCACACAAGTATGTAACATACTTCGTGTTCAAGGGGAACCTTTATCCAGGATGCAAAGCTGGAGCTGAATTATAATCGCCTTCAAAAAGATTGCAGGCCTGTGGGTATTAAGCTTTGCACTCACCAAGCTCAACTGAAAAAGATTTATGCAATCTACTCTGGGACCTGAAACTTATTCATACAGTAGATCTGATAAGCACACTCTGAGACCTTGAAGTTTATTTTCATCAGAAGTTTTGCATTCAAGGACTCAACCATTAGACCTTTTCAGTGTTGATCAAAAGTGCTTCATTATGAGCTCAAACACAGACACTGTACAAGTATAAAATACTTTCAAAAAAAGCCTTGTACCTCTCAAAATGAAAATGAATCTAGAAAACCTAAATACAAGCTCTGATATTTCAGACAGCAGTCAAGATTTTCTCTGCTCCTGCTTGTCTGGAAATGGTTTGTCATATACGTTTGCTTTCCAATCTCAGGTTGTTTACCACATGGAAAGACAATAAACTATTCATAGCTTTACAGCATCCAGTGGATGAGAAAGCTAATTCTACACAAGCTGGGACTGCCCAAACAAAATGAAGATCAACCATCTCATGATTAAATTAATAGAAAGAAGAGTTTTACTAGGCACTTAAACTTAGCCATTTTCCTCCTTCTAGACAGAAAATCTCATGGATCACTTCTCTATACTATTTTTTTTACTTTTAATTCTTTTATTTTGACCGATGGAGCGCTCAAGGCATCTAAATGCAGTCTTTCTGTCAGCTTCCCAGGATCACATTCAGAGTTTAAAATAAGCCTTTAAGACTAACATAATTTTTCAAGACTACAATTTTTACATCTTTTTTTTTTTTTTTTTCCCCTCTCTTAGCACATGTAACAGCAGCAGGAACAATAGCTGTGACATTTCAGGTTCAATACATTTATATACTTTAGGTGCGTCTATCCACTCCAAATTACAGATTTTTTTTTCTTGTGGTCACAATAAATGGTAAAAAAATCATCTGCAGAAATATGGACTCTTTGGATTCATACCACTTCATACAACTGAGCAAATTTGCAAGTCCCCTTGTTACCACTTTCTAGATAAATCTGAAAAATCTATTGGAAAGACAAAATAAATATATTGCTAAGCTATGAAATATATCATGGGAAGTTTTCACTGCTCTGAGCCATAAACTCAGGCCACTGATTTAAGTGAAGTCTTGCTGTTTTCCCACCAGCTTTTAAACCGCAATTTTTCACAGCGCAAATGTCATTTCTCCTCCCTATGTTATAAAGCTGAAAGAAGAAACTCTATGAGCAGTTTCAGCTAATTCTTAGAGCTGGAGAATGCCACTTTTGTGGTAACTGTGTCAAAGTCTGCTCAGAAAAGCAGAAGTTCAAAACAACAAAATCTGAATCTCGGATAACAACAGGAGGCTGTAGCCATCACTTTGGCTCAATTCACTAATTCAGTCTTCAAGTTCAAATATTCATTATTTCTGTCAAGTCCTCATTTTGAAAGGTGCTTTTTTCCCCTCTTTGATCTACAGTGCTTATATTCTATGCTTTATTGCTTTGATGTTTGTTGAAGAACAGTAATTATTATTGCAAGGTAGAGAATGGTCATTTAAAGGATATACTTTTTGATGAATAACCTCTTAAATTAGTCCTATATACTAATACTTACAGATTTGTACTACACATTCTCTTATCTTCCTAAAAAAAGTTTTCTATAATTAATAAAAAATACAAACTGGTTTGTAACAGCTTATTTACAGTTAAATCAGCTTTAAAGGTCTATTTAGAATTATTATTTTGGAAACCAAATACAGTATACATTCTGCGGTGGCAGGCCAAAATGACCATTTGTCACAGCGGTAATGTACTGTATACCAGGGAGCATATTGTATGTTCCTACACATCAGTTCCAAATGCTGTTTATATACATCAATTTTTTTGGCTGAGTGTAGACTGATTACAGTGACAATTATCACACTTTGAAGTACCACAGGCTGGGTCAGATGTACCCGGCTTGTTACACAGCAGCTCCTTCAGAGCAAGAGCACTGAACACAAACCAACAGCCACTTGCCACTAAACTGAAAAGAGACGCTGAAGTATTGAGAAGGAAGGCTGAGACTCTGCATCAGCGCTTAAAACAAAGATTAACAGGAACCAGTATGTCTTAAGTCTTAAACTAACTCGATCAAACCAGAACATGAACAGCAACAAAGGCAGCCCCAGAAACAACTGCTAAATAAACCCGTTAAAATGTCAAATAAACAAAAGATCAGAAACAACCCCCTGAATAGTGAAGGAAATAACGGAAAAAGGAAAAACAAACAAACAAACCAACAGCCTAAAACCAGAAAGCATAAAGCTTTTACCAGATGCCAGAAAATGCAAAATAAAATGCCACAACTGCCAATCCCCTCAGCCCCCACAAGAAAAACCTGCCGAAATATTCAAAAACATTTTTTTTTTGCATGTTTGTCAAAACAAGTATTTATCCCTCTAACTGCTGAAGTGTCTCTTTGCTGTGCTCCTGGAGCTGCATTCCCCCTTGACAGCAAAATAATTGTTTTCCTCTTTACATTACTTTCTAGTCATACCTTGGGAGCTAAATGCAAATCTGTGCTGTGAGCACTTGGCATTGCATGTTGCATGGCAGTGCAAAGACACCAAAGGACTGCATCTCCTTTACCTTACAGGAAGAGATGGCGTTGTGCAAACAGGAAAAATATGTGTTTTCTATTGCTTGGTCAGTCTTGGCAGGCCATTACTTTTTCTATTCAATCATTTGATTAAATTATCTTGTTTTTGGCAATAGCAAAGTATGTCTTGATTAGTATGTATCAGGGATGAATGATTCACAAGTCATATAAAAGTTGCCTTATCAACAGCCATCAATTTGAAGACATGATAGTTTATGGAGATAAGTAAAATAAAGTTTGCAGGGAAAAGCAGCAGTTTCATTCAATCCAGTGACATTATGGCTCCAAAACTCCCACTGAACCTACTGAGCGGTTTTCACAGCCATTAAAAGTGGGAGTCCTCTTTCCTCTATTCCATGTTCACCATTTCTATGCCAGCATTGGACCCCTGTGAAAGCGAGCTGAATTCACACAAAAATAAAAAGACAGGAGAACGCAGGAAACCCCAAAAGAAACCTGCTATTTTTATTAATGTAGCTCAGAATTGGGTTGAACAAATACCACCGTTACTGAACAGCACGGGCCAGGATAGCTTAGCAGGAAGCTGAGGAAACCCTGACTGGAAGCACCAGTCAGGGAGAGCAGGTGAGGGAAGCACGGCACGAGCCCTCCCCTCCCTTAGGGCATGGGGAGAAGGTGCCCCGGGGCAGACACGGGCACCTGTGTCACCGTGTCACACGCAGCCCTCCTACTTCTGGCCAGCGGCTAGTGAAGGCTCAGTGTAACTATACTCGATTATACTACGTTTCCTAAGAAACCTAGCTTTAGAATAACCACATTTTAAATAGCTACAGGTTACTGAACAAGTTTCTGGGAACAAAAAACAAAAAAGGTTGATTTTGCAGAGATACGTGTAAGATCCTTATCCATTTTCATTCCCAAAATGTCATATTCTAAATCCAAGACCTCAGGCTGATGGACACAATTTAAATGGTCAAAAATCTGTCACATGTTAGTGGGATTTCTGACAGAATCCAGCCAGTACAATCTGAACAGCTCTTCATGTGGACACAAATGTTCTAGCTTATTTCTCTAAAAATAACTTCACCTTCATTGCCTCATTTATTTATGTCAGTCTGAAAAAAGCTTTAACTTTGGAGAAGCGGGGAGTTCTTTTAATTTTCTAGATTAAACAGAGAATAGATGACAGCCAGGAGTGTAACACCTTGTCTTAAAGTGTTGCACCTCTCTTTATTTCACTAAAAAACCCACACCAGCATAATTCAAAAGGTCAAGTTTGACCAAAATGCAGTGTTATAACCCTAAAACGTCTGGGATACATCATTCTTTCTCCTTCTTGATGAACACAAAACAACCCTCTAACGGAGATCTCTGTAAGGAGCTAAAATTTGTGGAAAGAGAGAATGTGAATGACTATCTTAAAATTTCTCATTCACCCACCCAACAGGATGATGTTAAAGATATTTTGATCTAAAGAAAATAAAACATTATCTCTATTCCTGTGATTATCTGTTCTACATAATCATATATGTCTGGATTTTTGGTCTCTGAGTAGTGCATATGTAGTTTCTCTTGTAATTAATTTGTAGCAATAAAATCAAGCATTATCTTATTACGAAAACTGCACAAAGGTTGCAAGCTGCAATTTAAAGGGTAAATTAGCAAACCATCAAAGACAAAACTGGAGCCATAATGAAAAGAAAACATATTAAGCTGATGCTTGATATTTGAGGTCCTTTAAGAAATCTGACCACATGGAGATACTGTCATTTTTAATGTCTCTTTTGAAAATAACTTCTGTAAGATAAGAATTTTATAAACAATAGTACTGCACATACATAAACATGCACATATATAAATGCACACCCACACTGATGAATACCTCCTCGAGTATCTGACAGCTAGTGAAAATGGTTTGTGAGTGTTAGAGCAGATGCAATGTCCAGACTGAAACAGTCTCTCAGAGTTACACAAGATACCTCTGTGCTATTGTAGAAGTCCTAAATGAAAAGTTAAACTGAACATTTGTCCCTCCATTATGAAAGCTCTGCCTGTGCCGCAGAGCAGTAGTGGTGAGATCAGGAAGTTGATCAAATACTTTGATCAGTGATATCTTGCAGTGCAGGCATGAATGACCAGCTGTATGACAAGATGATTTTGCTGTTAGTTCTGTAGAAAAGATTCTGGGTTTAGAGAGAAACTCATGCTCAACATGAGTCAACAAATACTACGGTGCTCCAAGAGCAGTAATCTGATGGGGAACAAGAAGTGAAAGAGAGCTTGCAAGACACATGAGATGATAACCCTTCCATCCCACCCAGCACTGGTAACTGCCCAGCTGAGTACGGGACAAATTTTAGAAACAGAACTTTGAGAATATGGACCCATTGATACAACTCAGGCCTAGAATTACAGGCCTGAGGCCTACATGAATTTAGAAAAACAAAAAGGATAAAAAGCTAGCTTGTGGAGCAAAGAGTGAGGGGTAACACATGAACACAGAATGAAACAAAGGACAGACCAAGAGCAAGGGAAAAAAAGAAATGCACATACCCTGCCACAGCCACTTGATGGAAGACATGACTTTCTGCTTTGCATTCCAAAAGTGAATTGTTTTACAATTCCCTCTTGAGATAAAAGTTCCATGGGGAGTTGTGGAGAATGCAGTCTAATTTATTTTAATGATCAGAGCAGTCAATTAAGTGCCTACACTTGTAAGAGAAGGACTTTTTATGCCTGGTCATTTTCTTAATAAAGATTCCTCTAAACATGGGCCTACTGGCATTTGGGAAATGTGAGTAGCCATTATTCTCTTAATGACTAGTAAATTCAATACAGGTATTGTAATTGTGCCCTTCAAAATGAGACTTTTTGTTTCAGGTCCTTATGATTTTTACAAAAGCCCAGTGTTTCATCACAATTTTCACAATGTATTCTGTCTAAACCTGTTCTCCTTAAGGATCTGCTATGTACAGTCTGTTAAAACAAGAAATGTTATTTCTGAGACAAAAAAAAAAAAAAAAAAAAAAAAAAGCAAATCACATGTTTGTTTTCATTCCAAAATGCTTGGAAGCAATTCATTTTAAACATTTGTTCTCCTCCAGATTTTAATTGAAAAATATATTTGAACATCCATTACAATGTTGAAGAAAATATAAAAAGGACAACTTTTGGGGCAAAATTTTGAAAAAACTCATTGAGTTTATAGAATTGAGAAAGAGCTGCATGTGTATGTTGTTCTTGAAGAACCAGATACTTAAAGATTAATTTCTTACCAACAGCATGCTGGCCTATCAACTACCATGGTAGCTGAGCAGGTTTACACAAACAGACCCAGAGACTCCTTGTAGGCAGATGAGTACTATGATTCAAAGCGGATGATTAAGGAAAACAGGGAGTCGTCAATGGCAACAGACTTTAACAGCAGCTAAGGGCAGCCTTCCGCTGCCAGAAACCACAGCTACTCAAAACATTTTTCGAACTCCTAAATTTTAATGACCCAGAAGTTTTGATTTACAAGCTCTCTTCGGACATTTTCAAGACTGAGCAGCTGCTTTTCCACTTGCTTCTTGGAATACTCTCTGATTCTTGCTACCGTGCTGCAATAAGAGGAACTTGTGTTTTAGCACAGAAGAGCAGATCCTTCTGCATCATCAATCTCAGACAACAGATGCTGGCAGGTAGGGAGTATGTGGGTGTTAGAGAGGATCGGAGGCTTCCCCTTATTCCCTTTCCCATGGTGCTGCTCTCCCACATTTTTGGTGATGTCTTGTGATGTCACGTCATGTTCTCCTTCCTGCTTTAGCTCGCAGCATAATGTGTGCGTGTCTCTGATGGTCCCCTGCTCTTTTTTTTTTTCCCTCTTGCTCGTTTTAATGTACCCCACTATTTGTTTCCATTTCACTTCACTCTTCCTAATACAAGTCAATTCACAAGCAAATACAAGTTAGTGAAAAATGCAATAAATTAGAAAGATGTGTTTCAGATCTCAAAATTGATCTGCTTTTGAGTTTCTTCATGACACTATCGTGCTTCCTTCCTTTCCACATATTGTCCAATTCCTTACCTTATTACTTTGTTAGCATAATAGCACTGCATCATAAAAATAAAAGGCAAACACAAGATTTAATTGGTAATGTCAAAGTACTCACAACTGGGAATGCCAAAAATTAAGATTAATCCAGAATTGCTAATTCATGCATTTAAACAAACAAGCAAAACAACAACAACAACAAAACCTTTTAAAATCATCATCACTTGTTCTTTGCTATTCAGTAAAACATTTTATCATGCTCAGGTAGCATGTCTCCTGATTCAAACTGGTCGGAATTGACAACTTCTACCTGAACAATTTAAATTATAAAATAGTAGGTTATAAGGAGATGAAACTAAAATCTTACATGCAAATACAGGCAGTTATTTGTAATGCTATATGTGGTCTACCTACGATTAAAAAGTCATCTGAACAGTCACAGAGATGTGAATCACAGATTCTCTCCAGACAGTTCTCTTGGATATGAGTCTACCAAATAGTCTCCCCTACAACCAAACAGAAATATGTGGGAAGTTCAGGCTGGTTTAGTCTGAACAAGCAAATGAGAATTTTCCTCTTTCTTAAGTTTTGAAGAAAACTTTTCCTTTGCGCATTCCCTCGGTCTCTGATACCAAAATGTTTGTCTCTCTCCAAAGACAGAGCTGTAGTTCTCAGACATTTAATTAAATAGATGATACTTCTGCTTGTGAATATGTTGAGAATCACTCTCAAACTATACATCCAAATGCGGTCAGCAGGCAAAACGCTCTGAGTTCCACATAATCTTTTATACCATGACAGAAAGTCCAAATAGCTCAATAATTTCCATTGGAAATAACTGGAATGTCTAATTAAAATTTACAATATGGCACAGCTACTTACTTTTGCAAGGTAGCATTCCAACTCAGTTTTGAATATACACAACATAATTCAGACTTTAAAAATAAAATAAGGAATAATTATTTTAATTTTAATGAAAATCTTCCTCTTCTATACACTAGATACTACCCAATCTAGAAGCAATAATAATTTTAAAATTAAACATGCCTATTATAAATTCACTCAGCCACAGCAAAAGAAAAATTATTCTCTGGGAAATGGATTTTACTCATTAGTGAAATTTCACTCATTAGAATTTACTCTCCAAAACAACGATAAATCAGCAAGTTGATTTTTCTTAATGAGACATTCAACTGAACTACAATATTGCAGAGCAACACCATTACATACTGCAGCATCAAACTCAGAAAGAATTTAATTTTTTAAACATAATGCAATGATTCAAATCAGCCTTTTATTTCAGCATTCTTTATATGCAATATTTTTCAACTATATTAACAGTACACTTATTCACTTTTAATGGGTCAGATTCTGAGTGCTGGAGTCAATAGGATCCTCAGTGTTACTATGCAGAAATTAAATTGCTGCATATTTGTTCATAACTATTATGGTTGTTTACATGTAACTGGACTTATGACAAATAAGAATATAGACAAACTGCCATTCAAATATGTTTGCAAAAAATATAAAACTGTTTATGAAAAAAATAACATATCAGAATACAAAATCATAGTAACGAATATCTTGGGTATTACTGGAAGATTTATTTCTTTGCACATATATATATATGCATATGCATATATGAAGAAAGAATAGCAATTAGTTATGTTAGCACTGAAGTTATAAATGAAGCAAAACCTCTGTTTTAAAAAGCTCATTCTGTGTCCTCACTCCTGCAGCCTAATCTGTGCTGGCAGACCAACTTGAAATGTCAAAAAAATTAAAATTAAAAAGAAGGTGTTATAGAAGAACGTGTCCATTAATGAAAGCTAAATCTTGTACCAGTAAAGGTACAAAAGGAGATATTCCAGGGGGTATGAAAGGGGACACACAAAGAGCACAAAGCGCCAGAGGAACAAAACGAGAGTTCCGAATAGTGAGAGTATCTCACTACAAGCAGGAAAGATGGGCTAAAGAGAACTTTCATCTTAGACTTCACTGCAAATCATAATGAAAATAGATTTGTATAATGGTAGTTAATGAAGAAAGCACTCATGAGAATGTCTTCGGAAGGACAGCAGATTAAAGATTATTTAGACAACTTAAATGTACCAAAATTAGCAGGCCCAGTGAAATTTAGCCTGTTGCGCAAGCACAAGCATTAGACGTATACGAACTATTAGCAGCTAGACGAAATTCCAGTAGAGTGAATGGCAAATGAAAGCATGTACTACTAGAAGAAACACAAACACACGATTTAGGAAGAGTGGATTTGCTTCCAATACCTTGCAAATTGCTGGAATAATTAAGCCATTTGAGCCATTAAGCCACGTAACACTCACTCTTGCTGAAGTCAATTTGCTACTGAACTGCCTAGGATCAAACTCAGAATCACTGAGGCCATACCAGAGGTCTATTACGGAAATATGAATGCAAAAAATGATGCTCCAAGACATATTAGGGTACAATGGACACAGATTAGGGACTATCTATTTGGCTTCAAGTTAAAAAGAGAAATTTCATGAGGCTCCAGTCACACAAATCTGCATCCACTAATAGAGACGACTCTTTGCTACCAAACTGGTTCTTTTCGGCCAAAGCTTTGCACTATTCTAGCTAAATTCCTGTCTGATTCCAAGCTGAGAGTGATCATAGCTGCCTTGAAGAACAGAATTCAAATAAAGATCAGTGTTGAGAAAGGGAGTGAAATGCAACAAAGAAGCTCTTATAAGTAAGTGTACTCCTTTCATAGTCGTAATCGACAGGTCATTTAACAAGTACATTTTTTAATACTAACACATATCCAAGCAAATCTGAGTCAAAATGCTGGTTGGATTCCACTGCAAACTTACACTAGATCTGTCTGCTTTTGTAAAACTTACAATACATGTGCTATCTTTTTACTATGTAACATAATGTTTTCAGCATTTTTTAATCTCCAGAATGAAAATACAGTAATTTTTGAGAATTCAGGAAGCTTAGCTGCTTCAAGCAGGTTAAGGTTTGAAATTTATTCATTTTAGTTCAAAACTAGACCAGTAGAAGTGGCTGCAGAGTTGCCACATATTCTCAGATCCCAAATCTTTGCAGTGTGCATTCTTTGGCACATGCTTAGGACAGGCCCTCTCCGTAAGGCCTCAGTACTTCATCTAGCGCTTACTAGAATTTAGGTCTTTCTCTAAAGGTCTGAAACTGGTTCAAACCACCTGCAAATGCACAGCTTAGGGACTTGGCTCTACACAATAACTATGAAAAATAGGTTTACTTTTAAAATGTGCTAGAAAATGGATAAATACGGCATCCTCCGCTTCTTCCAGATATCATCTACAGGACAGCCTACGGGTAATAAGATGGGGTAGTATCAGTTTTCAATTTAGGATTCAAAATTTGCATCTCAAATTGCTTCCTCCTAGCTTTCTAAGCAGGCTACAGGCTGGGGGATGGAATGAAACACAGGGCCAAAAACTGAAGTCAGACATGGGAGGAAGCATTACACTGGAGGCTGAGAGTTAGCTCTGACTTCTGCAGAAGGAGGGAGGGAGAACCTAAAGTTCAGGTTTTCCACTGTAGGTTCCTAAGTCCTTTGTTGTAGGTGGTACCTTTTATTATGTCACTGAGTCCAGGTAATGATAAATAGATTTATATTTATTGCATCCATCTATTCTAAGAAACTGGTGCAAGTATTTGATCGATTAGTAGCAGCAGGTAACAATGTGAGCTATTTTTATTTATTTCCTTCAGCTTTCAGCCTCTTGATTTTGACAGAACAATGTCCTTCTTTTATATTTAGATCATAAGAGCTTGACTATAATCAGAAGATATGCCATGTAAAGGCAGTGTGTGCACTCAGCACGGAGGCAGGCCTCTGTTACAAAAGAAAGCAGCAGCACATTTTGGAATAGTTTGTTTATTCAGAAGGTGTGTGTTCTGGAGAGGAGTCAAAGGCCCCAAGGAGGGGTGACAGCATAGATACACACTGAGCTTAACCTGCTCTTTACATGGCTACACAAGTCCTTTCTGGCTGAGGTGCGTTTCTCTCTGGCATGAAGCATCAAGGAAGATTTCTGCAGGCACGCTGGGCACCTCCAGTAGAGCTGGAAAACACAGCTGAGCTCCAGGGAACAGGGGACACATAACAGCAAATAAAACCAAGGAGAGTGTGTGTGCGGTGAACACCATTCTCTTGGTAGAGTTCCCAGGCCTCACGCTCTCAATTTGTTTATTACTCTGAAACACATAACTTTTCCTAGAAATACATAGGCCTATGCAGAACAAATATCCACACCTTTCTATTACTTTCATGGTCAGTAAGAATCCTAAAAATATTTATATTTCAGTAAACTAAATATTGGCATAAATATTTACGTGGCACTCCTCAGCCACATGCTCCTGCTCCTGCAGGTTTCCCTGCCTGAGCAGGGCAGTTGGACTAAATGATCTCTAGAGGTCCCTTCCAACCTCAGCCATTCTGGGATTCTGTAACTTTATATAATAGTCAGTAGGGAAACAAATTTTATCCCTACTTACATAAAGCGGAGAAAAACAGCTGAATACTATTTTAATATCATTAGCTGAATTTATTTGGGGAAAAAAAAAAAAAAAAAAAAAAGGATGGGCTGAATTTTGACTATTGAGATATTCTTAGAAGGATTTTTATTTAAAATACTGTTTCCAGGATGTGACATTAGATGAAGCTGAAGCTATGGACTGGAATCTGTCACACTTTAAAGTACTTAACTTTGCTACATTTGCTTCCCTTTTCCCTATTTTATAGCTAGAATGATAACTAAAGCAATTCTGAGACAGCAAATCAAAGAAAACTAGTGGAAGATTGGCAAAAGCTTCATATGGTGACATTTTTTCTAACAAAGTCAGATTTCAAAAAGGGATGGCATGCCAAACTTTTGATGCTACCACGGATTTAGGCTTTGTTTAGTAACAGAAAAGTCAAAAGCCATTTACAAATGACCACAGCTTACTGACCACAGATGGAGTACCTTGAAATGTAATTTCTATGTGTCAATCACACCTCTGTGTCTTTGCAATGGAAATATTTTTAATTTTTCATATATATAAAAGTAATGTCAGAAACTTCTGAATATAATAACCCATCTTTTCTTGTTTTGTTAATCTCTAGCTGTGGCAATGCACAGGGTACCAGACACTTTCATCTCTTTCTTTTTGAGTGAATTTTCATTTAAGGGGAGTAAGGAGCACTCCTCCATCCCATTTAATGCAATATGGAAAGACTCAAGAAGCCTTCCCTTCCCGGCATTAGGCATATTCTGCAGCACGGGGTCCCTCAATGGAAATTTGGAGGCAGAGCGAGTGTCCTTTCTCACCTCGCTCTCCACCCTCCTCATCCTTCTTCCAGGGATTTTTGTCACGTACCTCAAAATGGGTAATTCATATTCAAATTCCTATTCAGTCACTCTCAGTGTCAAAAATACCCCCAACCACTGAAAGGAATTGTTTTTACTCTGGGCAAATGTAAATGCGATCATTAGCTTTGCACATAAAATAAACTGGGGGCAACAAGGGAAGGCAGGAATGGCACTGCCCTGTGTTTTCCAAGCTGCGTGCTCACAGCCAGGATTCCTTTTGTTCTCCCACTTCCAGGTAACAACAAAAGACAAGACAGCAGGATTCTTGGAGGTCTATTGTTATTATTGTTGTTGTTTGTTTTGGAAAGGGAATTACATTCTTAGCATCCAAATCCTAAAAAAAAAAAATGGCTCATCTAAAGTGCAAAGGAAGGATAGGTGGTAAACTTGTGATTAGTCTTGCTTATCCTGGGAGAGAGGTCCCTTGCTGCCTTCTGCATGGTGCTGAAAATGCATGAGCATTGCGTGCCTCTGCAAGCACTCCTCCCGCTACTGCAACAGCTTGAATCCACAGCTCCTGCCTTACTTTCCACTGGGATTTGAATGAATCTGACACAAATCAACCTGACACAAAGTTCTCTTGAAAACAGGAATACTTGCAATACATTGTAATGATGAGAAAAAGTAGTTGAAGGCCTTCAAATCCTTTCCTTTGAAAGGTAGGAGGTGCTTTCCTAAGGTCTAAGAGACACAGCAAATATGTTTCTATCCTCCAGAAAAGCAGAAAGAAGTACTTCAAGGAAAATAAAACAAACATTTCCTGAGATGGAAATCTGTTATCTTAGGGCCTGATCCTGTCCCCATTGATATCAACCAGAGGCAAGCCAAACATATGGAAGTATTGTACATACATTATCTTGTGCATATATAGTATGCTTACACTGCACATGAACTGGCTAATGCAATGTTTGCTCCTTCTCTTACGGTCTTAGCCTTACAAACAAAAGCTTTTTAAGAAAACAGAGTGAAAACGAGTTCCTAATTCCATTTTTGGAGCAAGTTTCACATGAGTTATCAACTAGTAGAAAACTCCAAGTATAAACAGATTTTTTTAAGTGTCATTGAAATACCTTAGATAAATATAGTGATACTGTAGACTTGAGTGCTTTCAAAAGGATCTAGTCATTGCAAGGCCATCTTCTCAATATGACATGATGCATGACATTTGTGAAGCGGCAGAGCAAAAGCAAGGCATTGCCTGAGGAAGTAAAACTGAGTCACTTTTCACACTGCTCTGCTATTTCATGACTGTCAGGTGGAAACTCTTCAGGATTAATGCTTTATAATTCTCATATGGCTGCTGCTTTAGAACTTCAAAGTGTAGTAGAACATTTCAAATTTTCTTCAGCCCATGAGGAAAAACCTTTTCATTGAAAGTCGCTGTCAATTGGAAACTTGAATTTAATACCATACAACAACTACACATTTTATGAAGATTAAAATTATGCACAACGTGTGCAGAGATGTCCTGGTAATGCAAGCTTGTTTCGGTATAGAAAATGCCAGCCTCAGAACTGTAAATTGCACACAGCTATATATACTTCATATTTTTCACTATTGCAGAGGAAGAGTTTTCTCAACCATTCTTCTTTTATAAACAAGATATCCTTGAGTATAATTACATCTACATTCACCAATAAACAGAAAAAAAAAAAAAAAAACCTTATTGAAAAGATAAATTATCAGTGGTTATTATGAGGAAAATTAAATCAAAATCAGTATGTGGTTCCTGAGGAAGAGTCTTACACAGTTTAAATTTGAATCCTAATAATGGTAAGTCATGAATATAGAATTTGCCACTGTAAAAATAATCTGTTTGCTGTAAAACTGGAACCATCCCTAGTTATCTAATACTTCAAGATACAGTGTATTAGCACCTTCTCTGAATCTGTGTGAAGCTGGCCCCCTTTGGCAACTACAAGAACTCTTTGAACCATAGAACAGATGTAATGAAAATTGATTCCATTAAATGCAGCTGGCAAATTACAAACTGAAAAAATAATGCACCATACCAAGACTCTGGGGGCTAGAATGAATCAAGGTGTGGTTGCCAGATGCTAACAGTTCTTTTTTGGTCCTCTTTTACCTCAAAATAAATAAATAAAAAAATAGAGTAGTTTATAAATGTGCATTAAAACAGGCACTATAATTGCAACATAAATATTAAAATGAAGCCAACAAAAACAGTGAGATCAAAAGGAACTTCCATTGCTACACTCCAAACCTGCATGCCACAGCATGAACAAATGCAAAGGACACAACACAGGACAGATTCATGGAAGAAGAAATAATCAAGGACTATCAAATACAAAAATGCAACTTGTGGCCCAGGAATTTCTCTAGGCTGTAGATTGCTGCAAGCTGAGGGCTGTAGTTCTGCTCCTTGACTCTTTTCCTGAGCATCCACTACTGAGTACAATTAGAACAAGGTGCTTGCCGGGGAGCGAGGCTTTGCCCTGACCCAGTTACTCCATTCTTCTGTGTGTATTACTTGAATGCTTAATCCTCATCCTGAAAGAGACCTGGCTGGAAAGCCACTCATCTGAAATGTTCTCGGTTAGTTCAGAGCTGTAGCCGTTACTAATATAGTCAGTAGCAGTCTCAACTTGCCACATATTCATTTACTTTCATGGTCTTACATTTGCCCCCATGATTTTCCCAGCTAGAGGAAGAATAAATCAAAGCACAGGTCACACACATCTGGCCCTATATGAAGCCATACTGCAATTAATGCTCAACAAAAATCTGGATTTCCCTCCAGTGGGGAATTCCAGTTTTCTTACCTAATGCCCCCTTTTCCCTCTCTCTCTCCCTGCTCTGTGGAAGGAAAATCAAATATCGCAATGTTTTACTGAGCAAAGGTTCAGTAAAAATTGACTGATAAGCATTTAGATAATTTTTCTTTTAAATATTAAACCCTATGACTACCAGAGCTGCTACTGTGCCTTAAATGGTTAGTTCTGAGTCCTTCATGCTTCTAGTCTCCCCTCCGGGTTGACTGCTTTGGCTAGACTACATCTCCTATGATGCACATTAGTTTTTGAACGTAGTTGAGACAACAGGGAAATGTTTCATTCAATAGTTTTAGAGGTAGTAATTGCAATTAGTCATGCAACTTCTATTGTCTGATCAATCATGCCTTCAATAAAGTATACAGTAGTTTTTAATAGTGAGCCATGCCACAATAATGCTTTGGGATAGTGCTGGAAAAAGAAGAAACAGGAATAAACTGCATCTGAATAAATTCAGGATATGGGAAGAAGTTTTCCATACTTAAAGACCAGCATGGAAAAAAAAAAAAAAAAAAAAAAGTATTACTTCCATGGTTGTGGGACTGTGGGACTAGCACACTTAATCTATGGATAACGTGCATAGTGCCTTAAGTATTAGAAGACAGGACACAAGCACTTAATCGTCTCGATGAGTACTACTGGCAGAGCAATATGAGCATCAGCTTTATTTATTCACCGGAGGACAGGATGCCATCAAAAGCCTCTTCTGTCAGTTCCAAACTGGAATGGGAATAAAGAAAAGGGTCTGTCCTCAGTTGCTGCAACTTTTGCAAAGCACTGAAAAGATGACTGCTTTTAAAAACAGACAAGGGTGTAGTCACCCTAATCACCTTTTCCTTTGTATGTGGATATGTTCATGCAGGCTCAGGAGACATCTTAACAAAACAGTGGTGTATCGTGGTTAGTAGCTGGGGAATTAGAGAAATAAAAAATAACATACTGTGTATTCATGTAATACACATATAGTAGTACAAAGTCTGCAGAATTGGTTCTGTCACAATATGAAGCATCTGTCAATCTCCAAGCAGTGGCATTTCCTGATGTTTCTAGCCTACTCCAGCATTATTGCTGAATTTCAAGGCTTTCTTCACCAGGTGAAGTTTTAATATTTTTGAACAATGCCTTAATGCACTACCTTACTGCAATCAGCACCTCTTTATATCCGTCTTTGTTATGCACTGTGTTGTTGTATGTGCATGGCCAGGTATAAAATTAGATGGGAATAAAAATGAAGGTTGATGGAAATGAATTGCTAGGTGACTTTCAAAAATTAGTGCATGAAAGGCTATTGTAACAGTGAAGATGATAGATGTAATCAAACGGAAATATCCCTTATCCAGAAAAAAAAAAAACCACTAAGAGTGTTCACAGGTGCAGACTTCTCTCTGAGTTTGATTCCCCTACGTGCTCTCTCAGTAAGCAGGGTCTGCTTCTTCAGTGTGTCCACAGCGGCTTATTTGGTAGTATATATAAATTGGTATGTCCATTTTAAGGAACACAGGCTCTGCTATTGGTTTGCTTCTTGGAGTTTGTCTTTCCAAATGCCGGCATAAAGCATGCTGCATCTCATCTGACACCGGCATTGGATCTACTGTGTTTTCCAGGGAATAATCCACTAGCATCAGTCAAAAGGATGGCAAGGCAATACTTTTACAAACTATTCAAGGTTTTTTTTTTATTTTCTTCCCTTTCTTGGCATTCCTAAAACATTTACTTATGGTTGTCCAAACTTTGTCTTTATTGCTTGGAATTCACATTATTTTACACTGCCTTAAGTCCTTTTTCTATGGTTCCCAATGCTGTTGTCAGTTCAAAGAGTCTGAACACACTGCCTTGCTACATGGTGAAGTTACAGTGTCATTACATGACGGATTTGCAGAATACAGATACAGGCTACAGATACAGACTTGAGGCATAATATGCCCATAATCTAACTCAACCATACAAAGTAAAGAGCAGTGATTCTAAAGCTGGTAAATTTGGGAATTCTCATACAAGGAATAGAAGGTGCAGAGTTTTCCCTTACTTCTCTTTTTATCTATTTATAGAAATAAAATATCTATTTATACTTCAAGATCATAAAGGGAAAACTGGGGAGATCAACCTGTTGCAGCCCTACAGATCACTAAAATAAACTGTCACTTGAAAAGGGGACACAAGATGCAGAATGTGGTTTATATATATAATTAAAATAGTGTCTTAGTGAACATGGACAAAACAGTGGTTTATATTACATCGTAGTCTAACCTATATAAAGTAATGAAAGCCAAATGGCATTCTTGGGGAATGTATTGACTCTTACTCAACCTGAATAGGGGTGATTGATAGCAGAGGATATGAATTAAGTTTCCTTAAAGAGCTCCCAGGAGTTTCTTATTTGGAAGAAAAAAAAAAAAAATTGTCATAATTAATTAAAAGGGAGTGAGTGTTCAAAATTGCCCAAGACAAGACAAAGCTGCAGCACTTTTTGAGAAGGAAGCTGTATTATGGCTGATTCTACAATTTCTGTGCCGTGGTGCTAAAATTTCTGACTTGAAAGGCAAATCCAGCACAAAAGTAATTTCCATTCCTACTGCATGGCAAAAGCAGGGCTTAGAAAGCTATGAATCTCACACACACATATCTGTTTACAGATGGGCTTAACATTAGGATAGGTATTTGTCTCATAAGGATTAGAAAGAAATCATTCAGTTGAGTTTTCTTTCCCTGTTTTAAAAATAAGAACTTGCTCAGAATTTGCTAAACTATTAAAATTTTAAGGCCATTCAGTGTACTTGGGAAAGCACAGCGCCTGGTGTATTCTGGTTTCTAGGAAAGAATTCAGCAGAGAGTGGAATCAACAATTCTTACATTTAGAAATATAAGCATAAAGATTAAAAGTGAGAAAACAAATTTAAACTAGCCACTATGTTTATTTATATTTTGACTGGATCACGATTAAGCGTTATGTACCAGCAGGCACAACAAAATGAAAGTAAAATAGCACATTCAGAAATCATGCATAATTGTTCCAGAACACATTAGATTCCAGGTACAGAGAAATAAAACAGANAAAAAAAAAAAAAAAAAAAAAAAAAAAAAAAAAAAGTAACAATTGGTCTTAGCAATAGAAAATTTGCTCTTTGGTTAGGAAGCACAGCCTCCATTTTCAGCTATGCTTCAGCCATAATTACTTTGGAGCAAGAATAATGCAGTAACACTGATCTGATATATTTTTCTAAGAATATGTGATATTAAAAGGGAAGTATAGCTTCCCAATGGTTCTATTCATGGACTATGTATCAACACCTCCTTCTGAAAAATTAGGAGCAGAATAAGAACAGAATTCTCAAATACACATCACAAATCAAATAAACATCACAAATTCCTTACAGTCTTTGAGTAAATGACAGTCCCATTCTGCAAACAGAATCACCTGGGCCAATCGATAACTGTTTTATGTGCATTTAACAATCCTGTTATGAAGATTTCTAGAACCAGGGATTCTTTGGTAGTCTAGGCTAATATGTTTTAAATGTTGATTTCTTATATTTACATTCTTTACATTTTACCATTTATAAATAGTTCTGTGTGCAAATATTAAAGGAACAATGAAAGAGACTCAGTGATGTTCTGCAACTGCTATACCATACTGCACAGAGACTGTACAGAAAAAGTCCAACTGTATTTTCTTTCTTACTGTGAAATCCAATCAAACTCATAATTCCACTGCCTTCATTTTCATGTGACCCTCTGAACTTCAGTGGTGAGAAATGGGTTACCGAGGAGGAAAGGTAAAAGAAAGCAACAGTAGCAGTATTATTTGATAATAAGTCATGAGTAGGGATTGTATAAAGCAATGAATATTGCCTTCAAGATCATTCAAACAAACATACACATGGTCACTGAAGGGATAATTAAAAAGCTAAATATTATATATCTGCAGTCAAGCCATTACTCTAGTCATAAATATCCAAAAGTAATTGTGATTATAAGATGTGCTTACTTCTTTATCTTGTGTGCAAATGACTATAAACCAATAATGCTGAAGAAATTAACTTTAAAAGGACAGCTATTCATTTTGTTCTGTAGTAAGCTGTAAGCACTAGAATTGTGCTTGTAATAAAGAATTAGTCTATTTTACCTTCAAAAACAAAACCAGTAGTTGTACATATGACACCAAGTCACCTGGCTTTACGAAAAAAAAAACACATACTGTCGCCATATTTACTGCGCACTGTATTAATAGCTGATTTAGATTTTATAATATTAAATATCTATCTACCGATAAGTTTACTATGTTCCTATGTTTCCTCCTAAGTTTACTATTGTTTCCTATTTATTTCCTGACATTTCTTACAGATCTTTTTAAAATAACAAATCAGAAATGCCTCTTTATGGCACTACCTACAAAAAATAAGTTTTCTATATTATAAACTCTTACAATTAGCACTATATCATCTTTCTGCCATTAATTATGAGAAGAAGTAATTATAATGGAGCTCAAACAAGACAGGAATCAGTCTGTCAGGGTGCTGGGAATTTCAGGTGCAGACACCCACTAGGCAGATACACAGGGAGAAACTCTTAAGCTAAGGGTGGGATATAAAGCTGCCTTGCCTCTCGCACAGCAGACAGAAGGTACTACACTTTTGAATGGGAAGGATGATGGGACTTATGCATAGCAATGGATAATGTGTGATCTTTACAGTCACTCCCTTTGATTTACTCCTCTTCAAATTCTGAGTAAAAGTCCTCATAATAGATCCACAGAAATTTGGAAGTTTTACACTTAGTAGTTGGGCTCTCTTCCATGGTTTTACATTGCTCCATTTACTTTCTCTCAGTCTAAAAATCAAATTCTGAACCTGAAATTTTCAGTCTCAGAATTTGATATAATTTGATATTACCAAAATATTATTTATATTATTCTTAAATTATTATTTATACAATTAACTAATAATTAAATTATTATTAATATATATAATTTGAGTATACATATATATATTTATATAATCTGAGTCATAACTGCAGAATGGATTACTGCAATCTTATTTTACTCATGAGGATACTTTCGCACTAAATCAGAGCAGATTTACTGAAAAAGATGGTGCTTCATCAATTCCAGGTGCCACCTTGCTGCTGGCCCTGACCTCTAACTGACCCTTGAAGGAAGAGAGAAAAGCCCATCATGTCTCTGACCAGAATGTACCATGAGAGAGACAGAATTCTTCCTCAGTCTCTAATGGCAATTATTTTATATTCTGAAGCAAGATGTTCAATACCCCATGTAACTTAACCAGTGTATAAGCAAAACCAATCCTGAGTCTTACACAAATATAACATTTATTTTTAATTCCCGGTGAACTGCTCACAAAGGCGGAGGAATGCCTATTACCGTATATTTTTCATAGAAATGTACTTTCCTCATATACTAATTTAACAACATTTGCTTCTTTTGTGCATTAAAGGGCATCTAGGAAATTGTTCAAAGTATTTAGGTTCTAATGAGGCCTTCATTATTTTTACAATGTCTCTAATGTCTCTTTTTGTATTGGTAACCACCAATGTATTTTTCTGATCTTGTATTTTTAGGAAAATAGCCACAAACTCACTAGAAGAGCAAATTCAAGACTTGGAAGCAAATACAAAGAAATACAATTACATTTATATATGTATATATATATATATATATACACACACATATATATAACATCTCCCTCTTTTTAAAAAAGAAAAAAAAAAAGGTGTGTTTTCTAATGAAAACACCGCTTTTCTCCAAAGGGTTTATGAACCGTTTTGAAAAATGACACCAGTTGTGATGCCTTAAACCAAAAACTAATTTTTAGAAACATGGATCTTGTTTCAGGTTCTTTCTTCTCCACAACTTCAACTCTGACCCCTTTTACTTATTTTTGGTAATGATTCTTCTTTTTGTACTTTAACATGACAAATCCACTTCCTAACAAAGGTCTCCATAGATTTTGCAAGCAGAAATTCCACTGAGAAACTGCAAGTAGATGGAATTTGAAAGTACTGCATTTATATTCTGTCTTGCAATATTCCTCGTTTATGCAGGATTTTTGCTATACTCCTCCCTACCCCAGAGCATTTAAATATATGTAATACACAAAGATTTAACTAACTAAAATTACAACTCCCCAAATATTTAGGAGTCTGTCAAAATAAAAAAAAAAAATGTTTATAAAAGCTCACTTATTTAAATAGCCAATCTGCCCACTTGATAGATCAATATATGATCCAGATGCAGTTCAAGAGTTCTCTTTATATCAATATACACATGTACACAGCTAAGTACCTGTTTCTTCTATTAGTGTGCAGTGCATATGATTTAAATGCTATTTATACAATACTTGCCATGAGTAAGACAGTTGATTACAAGCTACTTGGTAGTCAAGCAAATTGACCTTTCTTATTTCTTCTCTTAATAAGCAAATCTATAACTTTCTTAAATCAAACCTTCCAGTACTGCTTGACAGAAACCCACTCCACAAAATCGAAGAGGGTTTTTGCAATTTTTCTTTTTTGTTTCTTTTAAAAAATATTCTGCATAAGGCATCTTTGCAAGTGCCTGAATCAAAGCCACACTATTGCAGTGGTATGCAGCAGTAAACAGAACGGGCTACGTTGCTTGAGAGTTAGTATTGCAAGGTGCTGCACTGGAAGGAGAGTTTTCCAACGGTTGGCCACTGAAAACATCTCTTGGCAGGATAACGCTCCAAGAAAACTCAGTACATGCCTCTAGTTACTAAGAAAATGTAGCATTTCATGCACAGGAAAAGATGAGCAAAACTCTTCTGTCAGGGTCTAATTTGAACTGAATGTAGAAAAGCAGTAATTTAACTTATAAGCAAGACTATTCCTAGAAACAAACATCATGTTTAAAAAAATTTGAAACCTGCTCTTTGTAATTTGGGTCCTAAGTAAACTAGATCATTAAATCACATTTATAAAACTGCTGCCTTATACCTCCTTCTTCCAGGCAAAACATGTTTTCCTCTATTAAACAAAACAAAAGTGTAGAAAGCAAAGTAGGGGGGAAAAATAACAGTGACAGGGAGCAAGTGCAGCCCAGTGCCAGTGTCACATTTCCACTCCCCAAAGGCAAACTGTGTTTACTTGGTCGGTCTCATAGACACTCGCTCACTATGCCACGTGCACAGAGGGAGGAGGACGAAATCAGTCACACAGAACACAATAACCCACTGGGACTCGAGGTCACATCTAGTAGTGTGACACAAGAAATCATTCCAATCTGGTTGTTTTGAAGGGAAACAGCCTGTGCCCTAGTGTAACCTAGTCAACTCCATATGACAGTGGCCTTGTTGCTAATTCAATAAAAAGTGATACAAATTCTGAGTTCCAGTCTGTTTTCTCCTAGCTTGCTGCTGCTATTTACTGCATCTTCTCTACTGTTGACCAAACATGGCCATGGATCAAAATTAATTCATAGAAATACAACTCACTGACAGAGCTTGCTGCTTTTGGTACACATCAACCAGAAGATCTGTATGTCACTATGATATTTCTTGATTTGCTTCTGTCTTGTATCTTCTCCTACCATTTATTCCTGCAGTTAATACTTACACACTTTCTTGTTTCCCCTCCTTGTTTAAGAACATTCAGTGATCCACTTGCTATATTGCTACATACAAGCCCAGATGTTCTCGAAAACACCTACATATATATGTGTGCGTGTGTATCTGTTTGCATGTATATACATAAACACGTGCACACACATACACACAGAGTGATGTGGGATAACTTAGGGGACATTGAAGGGAGAAACAGGTGAGGCAGGTGTGGGGAATTTAATAGAAAAAGCAGCAAGTATGTTAAGTTGTATATGGCCCTTTCACAGCACCACCCACAATGACAGATAAAACATGTTGCCCGCAGTGAGTTCAGTGGAAGCTGGAATAATAGAAAGCCATTACAACTAGTAGGAAACTACCACAGCAGGAAACAAGCCATGCCAAAGAGGCAGGTTGAGTCAGACCTCCAAAAAAGTTGGATTTTCAGGAAAAAAAAGAGTTTGTGGCAAAGTATCATCAGAAGCCAAGAAAGTCCATAAAATATCTCGCAGTTTCACAGGCTTGATTAAATATTAGGTAGTAAATAGGCCCAAAGGAAGGGAGGGAGTGCATGAGAGAACATAAAAGAGGAGGCCCCAGCACAGGAGAAGGGCTCAGTCTCTCTTGCTGCCTAGAGGGAGGCAGGAGAGCTCAGTTCAGTTGTAGCCAGACTTCTGCATGTCCCACTCAGATGAGTTTGCAGACAGAGTTGAAGACCTGGAATTAAGCTAAGACAATGAAGCCAAACCTGTTTAGCACCTTACTGAGGAAAAAAAGAAAAAAAAAAAAAAAAAANAGAAAAGAAAAGAAAAGAAAAGAAAAGAAAAGAAAAGAAAAGAAAAGAAAAGAAAAGAAAAGAAAAGAAAAGAAAAGAAAAGAAAAGAAAAGAAAGAGGTAAATAAGATATTAGAAATATGAAACAAGTGCTGGAAGCACGGCAGTCTCTGTGTAGCTCTTGGGATATAATAAGATTGTAGATACTTGTATTTTAAAGCTTAAAAGTAAAACGAACGTAAATTTAAATTACAGAGATCAGATCTTTGGCAAGTAAAAATGAATTTAAGGATATGAAAAATCTGCTAATTAGAAGGCATGAAACACTTAACCCTAGCTTATATGGAAGATAGGGCAGAAGAGCAGATCTAATCCTGTAGAAATGTCTTGAAGTTAGAAGAGAAGCTGAAATTTCCTGGTAAAGGAGTGAACACTGACAACCACGTCACAGTGATACTTCAAGGTAATGTAGCCCAGGAAGCAGGATTCCTCATAGCATGTTATTTTATGGAAAGGATACTGCTGCTCTGTGCATTTCAAATCATTTATCATCCCTTTCTGCTGGGGATCTCTGGAAAACTTTTTTCCTGATGCTTATGTGATACAGGGAGAACAGAAAAATGCTAATGCCATAATGGAACTGGGTCACCAAATTGATTTAGCAGTTTAGCCCCACTTCTTATTCTCTTTATTTGCTTGTGTGTCTGGGATATACAGATTGTTTCTGACTGCTAAAGCATAACCTATTTGAGACCTCTAATGATAAAGCAGAGCTTCAGGATTTACTCAAAAGATTAGAAAAAAGGAGGCATGGTACATACAAGAAGCATACAGAACTAACTGTATACACATTTTTGAACTGTATCTATCTTTTTTGTAGATCCTATTTTAGGGGGTGTATGCTAAGTGTTTCTGTTTAAGTTTGCTTCATAGAAATTGCGGAGACAAAAACTTGGATTTAGAGGTCTAAATGATAAAAAGAATTAGCAACATCATTTCAGTTCAAAAGAAACTTATTTTCCGTTTTGACTAGAGCTGAAATTGCGCATACAGACACACTTAATATTAATGGAAGAACACAATTTTCCTCATTTTTAAATTTTTTTTGTGTTTTACTATATGGCATCTCTCTAGGTGTCAAAACAGCTTTACAGTGTTATAAAATATCTTGATGAACAACTTGATGAATAAATAACTCTCATGCATAAGAGCGAAATTTTGAGAGAAGGATGTTTCTACAGCTAAGAACACTCCTTCAGTTCTCACTTAGCTGGGGAGGGAGGGTCTACTGATTAGGAAAAATACATTTTCATATGTATCAGAACAACTGATTTGGGAACCTTGTGATCATACACCTGAAGTTAAATCCTAGATATAACACAGGGTGGCATGAAGCTGCTTTAAATTTAACTTTAAAACTTGTTACGAGAGCCATATTACCATAGCAGTGGAAAATTTCTGACTTAGGATACAATCGACTGTAGGGTAACAACAGCTTGTATGGCAACCAACAATCGACAGCTTTAATCAGGCAAAAGATTTGAGAGGGTTATTTGCAAACTGTCTAATAATTAGTAATTTCAGATGTCTCAAGGCCAGTCATATAGAGTATGCGATCTTTTATAGTTTTATAATCTTTGTGACATGCTGCCCTCCAGCAAGCACAGAGTGGGTCCTATTTCAGTTGTTTTAAAAGACCAGAATGTATCAGAATAAAGTTGGTCTCAGCACGTTTAAACAGCATGAAATACATTCCCTTGCAAATTGTTTACAGAAAAAATGTGTTTATGGAAATGTATCACTGATTAAAATTACCAAAGGTAAAAGACTCTCTCTGAGTCCTTTAATTGTATTTCTTCCTAGAGTGTGGCTAGTAAGGATGCTATGCTAAACTCCCACTATGACAAATAATAATAGAGTATTTTTTGAACTATGATTTTTTCTTTCTAACTACTTTGAAAGTTGTTGTACATTCTAGGATTTTATAAAAACTCATGGTTTGCTTGATTCACAAAACCCCAACCCCTACTCTGCTCCTGCAGTTTGGGGTTTGTGAACCGCCATAGATCTTTTATTCTCTGAGAACATAACCTATTAGAATTTTATCTTAAAGCCACCCTAATGAAGAGGAAAATGTTTTTATTCTGAAAAAGACTGGCTACACTCGCTCATTACTAAGACAGACCATGGAAACCTGGGTAGTACAAAATCAAGAAAACTGAGTTTAACGAAAATTGGCAGAAAAAGGAAGTTAAGCCTTCAACTATACTCCTATTCCAATTAGTCAAAACTTGACAATTATTTTAAGAATGTTTTTGTTTGAAAGACAGATGTTTGACAGCAAATGAAATAAACTTTGCTCATTTGTAAATTTCTTCTCTTAATTTAAGCAGTCACCTCTGATACAAATAAGTAATTAACTTTAGTTTAAGACAATTAGCCAGAAGTTCAAAGGTTCGGATACAAATGGTGCAATGGGTGCAATTATTTTTCTGTTATGGCAAGAGGAAGAAAAATGCTGAGGTGTATCTAAGAAAAATGAAATACATTGCTATTCATGTGAAAAAGAAATTATATCTAGTTTTAATATACTGCCTGATCAAAGCAGCAGTATCAGTAGTGGGAGTTGGTTTTGCTTCTTTTCAGGGGGCGACTGGAAAAAGCCAGTATGGGCAAAGAGGACCTGTGTCCTGTCATCAAAATGGCATATTGCACAGTTCCTGGTTGTTTACAATCCCTCTAAAATTTAGTTACACCACAGAAGAGATATGTGAAATATTTTTTTCTGCAAGAACTTTTTGAATGAAAACAGTATGTAAAAATCTGAGTACTGCCACTGAACTGAGCTATGATTTTTTTTTTTTCATGTTGAAATATTTGATTTCTGTATTTCTAAATGGAAGAATTAATTTTCTTAAATTAATCATTTTTGATTTGTTTTATTTTTTAGTCAGAGATTGCATCTTTAAAATGATCTGTCTCAAATTATTTTTAGTTTCCAGTTATTTATACAGCTTTATGCAAAGACATTCTTTAAAAGTTGTTCAAACTCTTTCGACTTTACTGTGTGCAGTCCATAAGGAGAAAAGGAGTGCTACATGTTCATGTAGTATGATCTTTAAAAAAGCATAGTTTTGCTCTGGTGTAAAAAGAAATGCAGACAAACCAAATTCCTGAAATTTGTCTTACAGATACATAGACAAGACACAGTCCAACAAGCTCAGAAAGGGCCAAATGTGCCAAATGAGTGCAGGAGCAGCATTATTACAAACTGAAGATAATTTATACACCTTGCATTCTTACTACTAAGGCATTTACAGATAAACTGCTAAATATGAAAGATTACAAGTTTGCTGACTCAGAAGAGCCTCAGCTTTTGGTATGATTAACTTTTAATTGTATTTTTCCTCAGGGATCTCTAGTAGCTAATAAGCTCATGAAAATAGGTCTTTAAATAGTGGCAGTAGTAGTAGTAACCTTAAGCACTCTATGAAATTCTATGAAATTCTATGAAAAGTCACCATGTTTTGATATGCTTGGCTGCCTAAGGCATCCTATTGCCTGCCATTTCAAGAGTTCATTGTTCATCAATGAAATATCTAAAAATAATAACAGAAAACCCTCTCATTTTTGTAGTGACAACTGCTTGGTATATCTTCAATATACCATGTACCTTTTGTGAATCACAGATATGAAGCTACTGCGTCTTTCTTCTTCCTTTTATTCTGCTTTGTTAGCAACACTTGTTTGTGAGTCATAAGTTCTGAATCACACACTTCCCATGGAAAGATATGCCGATAACAGTGATTGCAGTCATAACAGGGATTTGTTATTGCTGCTATAAGCATATACAGCGTTAACTTTTAGCCTTATAAATATTCTTTTCCACATTTTTGAGACTATTGAGTTGGTCTGTAAATAATACGAATTTGTTCACACCCCTTTCTCACTAGGATCAAGGACCTCAGTCTTAACTGGAGAGAGAATGTGCTACTTCCAGGAAGGAAGCAAGCAGAGCTTGTACAGGGCTGACCCATCTACAAACACCAGATTATTTGTCAGACCGGAGATGAAGGGCATCATTCTGAGAGTAAACAAGAGTGGAACACAACCAAAACCACACCTGGGTTTGGTTTGGCTGGCAGGATGTAACAGAAGATAACTTCTTTCTTCCAGAAATTTACATTCATTTTCCCTTTCTTCAGGTGCTTCTAAATGCAACCAGTTAAAAACCTAATATGGAGTGAGTCTATACTGCCCTGTTTAATACCTATGTAAGTTAAATTATAACCTGTCACTAAAATCCTTTCGAGAATCTTCATTGCACATCCCAAACAATGTCTCATTTGTAAATTCAAGTAAGGCCTTCATTCATTTAGAATGTCTAATTTGGATGGTCATGTAGGGAATGTTTCTGCATAATTTGGGACAATATAATTGCATTTCTATAACTACATTTCTGCAATTGAGAATAGATGTAAAACCTGCACACATGAACATATAGGAAGAATATATATTTTTTTTTATAGTAAAACCATTATTATTGTAACCAGTATCTATAAAAATATATTAACTGGACTGAGGATCATGACCTGAATAAAGGAAGGATATTCTCCAAATCATCAAAGAGATAAAATAAAAAATACAGTGCCACCTTAATTGATTTATTAATTAATGACGATGGGCTTTACCCTCATAACAATTTGGTTTGTACTATCAGAAAATTGATATCGGCATATGACAGCAGAGATGCAGAGGAATGATTTATGGAACATGAAGGCCAAGAATTTATTAAATGCTGAGAAAAATAAGAGTGCCAGGAAGGACATTCAGCCTCAGAATGAACTAAACCCCCAAACCTGTGGGCCCCATGGCACTATAACAGGTGCAACAATTCTGTACGGCACAGCTTGAGGGACGCACTGCCCAGTGTTTCGGGAGCGCGGCAGTTTTGATGAAAGAATGAACTGTTAATTAACAAATATTAAGATCCCAGCTTGTCAAGCAAAATTAAACTCAAGGGAGGAAGTATAGCTGCCCAAGAGAAACTAAGCTATCAAAACTAAACCAGGTCAGAACACTTGCTAGAAAACTGAAGGGACTATTTGGCAGTTTCGTATCTTGTGGTTCAATTTTCATTTTCTCTGAAATTTCAAGAGCTTACAGACATAACTGACATAAAAATGAATCTGAAGAGTAAACAATTTCTTTTTTGTTTTTGGTCTGAAGGCTCTGAATATGCTATGTAGTGAAAGTCCAGAGATGTGCACTGCTTCTGTGCTTCCATCTTCCCCTTCTAACAAGACTCCATGGACTTCATCCTGGGGATTTCTCTCTAGCACTGAAAGGATCTGAAGGACAGTCTTACTGCTTGGGAAAACCATCTTTTCTGAAGATGGGTACCTCATAGTCTTATACTACACAGCTTCCCAGTCCCAACTGCTTCCTCTCACAGGTGATATGAAAAGACATTTCCTTAATCTGAAAATAGAAAAGATGGTGCCACAGATGTCACAGTTTCCCTACATGCAGGGCACTTGCTTTGCTGTGCAGATCTGAGCATAAGTTACTCCTATATCTATGCACTCACACCCACAGTACATTCACAACTGTATGAAGATGCATAATCCTGCATGAAGCCTCTGCACTTCAGCATGAGGCTGAAGCTGAATCCTGAAAACGAAATATTGCAAGCAAAGTTACTGATCCAGGATTTCTACAGACAAAGAAAAGACATAAATTTTGCAAAGAAATATGTTTATTTGGGATTTTATTTCTATATTTAGAGATTTGATAGTTTAGATATTAATCAGAAATAAAATCCTGGCACCCCAAAATCTATGTGCTTTTGCAAGTGTCCTAAGTGAGACAACGATTTCACTTTTTTTTTCTTTCGAGTAAATCCTGAAATCAAAGTGAAGCCCATTATCACCCTGTTTTATTTGATCTAGACAGGATATTAGTATTTAATTCCCCCATCTCTCAAAGTGACCTATTGAAATTTACATGTCTTTTCTATAGCAAATGCACAAAGCTTGCTTAAAAAACATATCAGAGCCTGCCCTGCTTTCACTTTTAGAAGGTAGTCTGCATGAACTAGGCATTTAAAAAAATTATGTCTGTGGCTACAAATGATGTAAGTGTATTTCAGGTCCACTGTCTGCTATTATGATTGCCACTAATATTAACACAATTGCCAGAACATCATGGGGAAAAAACACAGCAGTGCCGTTCAGCCACTTATCTCAACAAATACTGACAATTTCTACCTGTTCCTACAGGGGACTGAATCACAACGAATCTCTGCTTCTCTGAATTAAATGTGTCCTCTCAAATAAAACAATTCAGAAGATTGAAAATGAACAAAGCGGGGGCAAAATTAACTTTCTGAATACATTTTTTTTCTGCTTTTGCTTTTAGTATTTATCAATAAGCTGACAAGTTCCAGTTAGTACAAGCAAAATGATCATGAATGCAAACCATTTCTTTTATTGAACTAAGATCAAATGTTCATTATTTGAAGCGTTTGTTCACAGTCCAAATACTTGACTGGGTTCTTTTTGTAGGCACTTCTAAATACAATATAACAATTTACAACCATTCCATTTTAAGTTGCATTTGGATGTGATAACTAAAATTAAAGGGTTTTTTCCTCCATATTTGACTAGATACCTGAGCTAACGTTATTCTCCAATTCGTTAAGGGTAATGCTTCCTATTTGCAGGAAGAAACTGAAATTAACAGATAAAAAGCACATGAGAACGTGTCTTTTAGGCTTGCCTCTAAAATATTCTACCCTAAATTACTGTGGCTGACAAGGAAGTGCCTTAAAAATATGAAGGAATGTTTAACAGATTTTAATAAGATGGATATTGGAAAAACATGCCCATGGCTAAAATCCAAAGGGCTGAGTTTGTTTGTGTACATGAAGGCAACACTGAAAATTCATGGGAATGTTACAATCACAACTAGCAAGCAAAAAGCAAACACACATGCACACACGCGCTGTTTCTGCTATCAAAAGCCAACCCCGCCCTGTGTGACCATGGACATGTTCCTAAGTGACAGTAGCAAAGGCTGGAGAACGGATACTCCCTTAGTTGGCAGCCCAGGTGACAGAAGACCAAAGGAGGCTGCGCAGGGCACACCGCAAACACTAATGTTCATCTGGAGGCAATGCCACTCGCCAGCTCTGAGAGCCAATTCCTAGTCCCGGCTACCTCTGACCTAGGTCTCTCCACAGTAGGGAAGGGCAATTGTGCCAAACTGTGCTCAATTAATTGCAATGATTTGGCCGTGTCTCTTGCTACTTACTAAAGGCAGAAATGCACATAGTAAAGTCACTGATTTGCTCTCTTTTAATGTCCTATATACCATACGAGCTGCAAGCTCACTGCATTCTCGAGATCATTCATCACATATATTTCTATGATTTAAAAAAATAAAAGATTTTCTTCAGGTGTTACCAACTGATTCACTGAGCTACAGAAACTTCTCATTCAAATGATAAAAACTCCTTAATTTTACTCACTTTTGGAAAAAAATAATGCAAAACCATCATTCTCTGAATCACATCAGACATACCTGGAAGTTCAGTTTCAGTCAGACACAGCACTGCCAACCTGTTGGAAATTCTCTTTGATTTCAACTTGACTGTCTCAAAATGATCCCATGTTGCCTTTTATCTGAATGTTTATGTCTGAAAGTAGCAACAGCAAAAGCTCTGCCATACTCTTTGAAGGAAATATCTTTAATCAAAATAGCAACAGAAGAACACACATGAATACATTTTAAGTTCATCTTTACTCTTTTAGAAGCTACCTATACAGCTCAGTTTTTGGCATGTGTTTCTTATGTGGGTGCATAGAAGCTTTGTATTTCAGGAGGGCAAATTTAAATCTGATCAGTTCAGAAAGCTGCTGAAATAGTGCATCAAGCACCCCCGTGAAAAATCACTACTCTCTGCTTCTGTGAGTGTCACCAGACAAAGAACTGAGGGCAAACAATGAAAAAGTGAGGTGGAAGCAAAGAGTACTAGTAACTGAAGCAGGAAACAGAACAACAAGCTGGAGGCTTTAATAAGTTTCAGAAGTTAAAGAAGCTTTCTTCCTCCCCTCCTCCAAATGAACAAAAAATGATGAGACGGTATCTGAAATAAAGAGATATGTTTTTGTAACAAAAAAAACCCCAAAAATTAAGATGAGAGAAACCACTTTCTTTATACTGTCTTGAACAGGGTCTAACTTCACAGATTTGGGATGTGTGGCATGGAAAACCTGAACTCTCCTCCCTGGTCCTGTTTTCTGTGTGTCTTATAGAAGATTCTGGGTGAAAGCAGAAGAGATAGGCCAGTTCTACTGAAAAACAAAATTATGCACGTGCAAACTGCCTATTTGCTGAAAACTTACAGCCACAGAGATTTCCTGCTGCTGGGGAAGATGTCATCAATTCATAGGGGAAAAAAAATATGCAGCAGCTTTTTCATTTGCACTAGATGATCACTGTCAGAAATTGAGCACAGAGCAGATGAGTCTCTACATACACTGAAGTGACTAAGCTACAAGATGTATAATGTAACATTAGTAGTTCCTGGCCCTCTAGCTCAAAGTAAATGTAAAAAGTTTAAGCATGAGGTAGATGCTTCTGTCAAGTATATCCATATTGACACTGTAGCAGGGCTGAGTGACAGGACATGGGAATTATTTCATTACTGAAGGTACAAAAATTCAACCTACATGCTTTATATACCATTCTATCCTCTACAGAAAATCAAAAGCATTTCCACTTATAACTTAAAAGTTTCTATTACCCATTTTTTTTTTTTGCCTTCAGGATCCCTAATAAAGACACGCGCTAAAGAGTTAGTTGAAAGCTTAGTTGGTGAATTTCTATAGTCTCTTACTACCTTGAAAATTCTTAATATTCAATGTTATGAAAAGCTATGGTCACCACTATCAATCTAAAATTAGGTATGTAAAATTATATTGGGACAAATAAATGCATAGTCTGGTTTTCAGACATACAGAGACTTGGACTTTTGCTGAAGCAATAACCCTCCCTCCCCAGCACTTACTTACAGTGTCTACCTAATATGAACAGACTGTTTTAAACACATATAGACTGGCTAGATTTACAGTTTTACTTAGATGTAGGTGCTGTAAAAATAATACGAGCAAATCTTATTTCTTCATATATGATTCTTCCCTCACCAGACCTTACTGTGAGTCTCCCAGCTCTCTCCAGGCAGGCTGGAATCTCCCACAGAACTGCTCCTGCATTTGAGCTCTGCCACGCGGCGCTCCTTGGGAAGTTCTCCCTTCTGTACCCACACAGCCACCTCCGCCACCTGCTCTGTCACCAGGCAGTTGCTGCTATGCAAGGGCACTCCAGCCTCCAGCATGTTGTAACGGGCCTGGGGAGCGCCGGGGCTGCATGTGCATAAATGGTTCCGCTCACGCCGGGGTCCATACAGAGTAAGGGTGTTTGGGGGTTTTGTCATTCTACTATAGAACAGTAGGAGTGAAGAGTATTATGTAATTTATATTTTATTCTTAAGAAAATAAATGTGTAAGGACTGGGTGCAAGCATCAGCATTTTCCTACATATTCACTTTTAAATATTAGGGCTTTTGGTTTTAACTGAGAAATAATAGCTGGTGTGGACAACATTGTGAAACTGTTAAAACCAAGAAAACTGTATTTACTATGTTCAGGCTACTTTACAACGGAGAATACATGTATTTTTATATTAAACAGCTTCTGCTGCTTTTAGAAAAACACATTCATTTCTGAAGGCAATTCATAATAAGGTAGTTCTTATGGATTATTTAAAAGAAATGAGGGCTTTGCATTTTGTTGGAAAATGCATTTTGAAGCTATGGACAGTAAAACAAACGTAAAATGTTACATCAAGTCCTGACATACAGGCTTATGTTTTTTGATATTGCATTTTTAATAAGTGATCATAAAACTATTGCCTTTTTTTCAAATACATAAATCAAAGGAAAATCTGTACAGCAATAGTAGTTGTACAGCAATATTTTAAAATACAAATCTGTTCAGAGAGCTTTTATATTAGCCTTTATCTAAAAATATTTAGAACTAAACTAAGACTCTTTCAATGATCTAGGGGAAAGTGGACTTTTGTTAAGAGAAGAGTAATTCCCAGAGAGTAGCTATTGTGCTCTTAGAACTTTTCCAGGCTTGCCAGTGCAGGCATCTGTCATACAACTTTCCCCCTGCTACCCAACAAATGGCCTGAATTTAATTCAGGAGGGAACATCCAAGCTGTCAAATCTTACAGAAGCTATTTATGATCACCAAGAAAATGAATAGATATATGCAGAAGGCTTTACGTATCTTTTCCAGTGAAAGCACAGTAATGTCAGAAGTTTAAATATTAAAGGAAGTGTTCCTCTTTGCATGTAAACCATGAGAACTAGTGTTTCACAATCTTTGAATGAAAATAGTAAAATGATGAGGAAAAATAATTTTTATCATTTTCCTGTATTTGTGATAATCCAGGGATGACTTCTGATGCTAATTAGACTTCCTGAGGCATTTATATCTAAAAAGATTCTAATATTTCACATATATTCCATACATCCATTCCATTCCATACAAGCATCTGGAGATGTTATTCTTGACTTATGAGTCAGAAACAAAAATTTGTAAGGATATTTAGCAAAAGGCATACTAAAGCAAAATCAGCACCTCTGGGAATTCAAAGAGCAGTCTAATTCAGTGTATTTTTGCAGGTGTCAGAAGGATATTATCATAATAATGAAATAAAAGCTCCCAGATTTATCACAGAGTTTCTTACACACATTTTGTAGAAGAATTGCAGAAAATATGTTTAATCAAGAAAAGGTAGGAAAAGTAGACAACAATTACAATGAAAAGCAAGGCTCAAGATTTCCACTCAGAAGCCTACCAGAAGAAGCACAGAGATATATATGTTTAAAGCTTTAATTATAAAACTTAAATATGATCCTGCAATAACAAGCATCTCTAACAACAAACTGCTCCATGTCTGTAACACATAATCATGCGTGATTTCACCTTTGAAAGATACCAGGGGAGTATCTCATGAAGACAGGAGAATAATGGATAATAATTTCTGTTATTAACATTTTCTTCTCTGGTTAGAGTGAGTTCAGCATTTGACCCAGAGAACAAACTAGTTGTCTGGCAAACTGATTGAAAATACAGCATTCTTCTAGATTTCAGTGGCCTAATTATGTTTGCTTTATGTAAACAAAATAAAACACCAATAAACACCATATATATTACTAAGTATTCACAATAGATGCAGTTCACAACTTTATCTATTATAATTGAAAGTATAATGAATTTGTATTTGAACATGTAACATTTTGAGAACTGAAAAGGACTATTTCTCTGTAGTTTAAAGATACTAGTCAGCCAAACTGACAGGAAAACGTAAACACACAGCACAGGTTATGGATATCCTGCTGGATGCACAAGTCAAAATTACAAAGATGAAAGAAGGTTAAGCCTGGCAAGAAGCTACCTATCCCTGCAAAGGAGATGGCCAGGCAGTACCCATACACTGGCATTCACCAACAGGAGCATAACCCCGGCTGAGGCAGACTAATGCTTAGAACAAGATCACTTTCTCACTCTTTTAGGTTGCCAGATTTGAGGATAAGAAGACATTTTCTTTCATATTAAACTAGTTAAGACTTTGGAATTTCACTGAACACAAAATGAGAAAAACAGTAGAATAACATGGATACAATTTGCTGATTTGAAAAGCAATTGGGTGCTGTTTTGTCTTTTTGTCTAAGGAAATCTGTTTGAAACAGATACCTTGTGATATCTGGCTGATGAGCTCTTCAAGTCCTATGAAAGTATGCTGGCAAACCAAAACATGCCTAACTTACAGATTTTTACACAATTATTTGCATTGCAAGAAAAGATACTAAGGAATTTCTAAAAGCAGTAAGAAATCTACGTGAAGAGGCAATATGATAGAAAATGAAATTCAGCTTAAAAAAAAAAAAAGAAATCCGAATTAACGTTATTGGAATGCACAAGAATTATTCGTTCACCCTGCTAAATTCAACACCAAGTGTAACCTCTCAGAAAGAAAAAAATCCTAATAAAAATTTTCTTCACAATAAGCCCTGACAGTCATTCCAGCACACAAAACAAGGAAATGAGAATACTATTTAAAAATAATGATGCATTGCTGCCAGAAACAGTGTGTTCCATTCTGTCATCTGAGATCAGAAACAGAAAGATTTTTGATACAGGTGGCAAAACAGACTCCAAAACCATTGCAACAGAAATGATACTAGCTTTCTCATTGATACAAATGAAAGAATGCGATCAAAGGATACAAAACAAAGAATAAAAATCAAGCAGGCCTATTTTTTTTTCCAGCCCAGGAACATGGAGACACTTGTTCACATGTGATATTTACAAAGGTTAATCATAAAGCTTATAACAATTAATCTTTCTCACATGGATTATTATACTAATTGACATGGGACATTTCAGAAGCAAAGAGTTACAAAAAAGATGAGAGCTAACAAGAACTTCTACAGGACACTGTGTTAACAGAATAAACCAATGTGTTCATCCTATCCTTCACAGGCAGCCCAAAGTAGGGAGGTCCTGGACAGAAATAACCAAGAAATTAATTCCTTCTGTGAAACTCTCACTGGTTTTATGTCAGTGGAGGAGCTGGACCTGCCTTCTATACTAATTGATGAAAGGGGCTATGTAGTGGGATCGGGCGGTGGTAGCATTCTCCTATCATGATTGCCTGCTGTGTTGAATGACTGCAAGTAACAAGCATCTTTTTCTTTAAAGAAACAAAGCATACCCTGCCTACCTTCCAAAGAAACTCACACAATAAAAAAACTTCTTAAATGCTTTAGCACATATCAATTACCAAGAACTGAGGTTTGAAACAAACTTGTGTCTGAGATGAATTTATTCCAGACCATTTTGGCAGTCTTGCCAACTATCTGAGGCTGCACGCAGATGTCTGAAGCAGAATATGGGATTATATGAACCATGGAGCTAATACAGTATTCCACTTGATGTTTAAAGATGATATATAGATCAATATAACCATTAAAATGCAATAAGTAAAATATATTTACCTGCTCAGAGGAGACTGTTGATGGGGGAAGAACTTTGGGCTAGAATTTAAATATATCTCCTCTTATTAAATGTGACAGACTATCTTTAACATATACTTAATGGGAGAAGACATCAAAACATTTATTTATTTATTAATTAATTTATTTAATACTTTGGGGACTGTAAATTGCAAAGAATCAATGGATTATGCTATGGAAAGATGGAGGCCTGAATTTCAGACTTTTCTAGTAATATAAGTGATCTGTTCCTGTTCTGTGGATAAACAGATATTATGACTTAGTACCTTCACGAGGAATGGATTAAAAGTATATTATCCTGTTCTGTTAAAGAAGATACACAGTCTTAGCAATAGCTGTATACCACTGTCAGACACAAAAAATCATAGGATATGATTATTCTTCCAAGTAGGTATTTTGTTTTGTCCTTAGTTTCCCTAAGGTGGTGTAGCTGAGAAGTTAGGTAAGACTTGAAGGTGCACAGTCAGGTGGGAAAACTTTGAAACACGTGCAGACATCCTCTAACAATTCAAATAATTCAGAGCTACAACTTCAGGTGAGTAATTAATCCTTCTGTTTGGAATGACTGCCCCACTGTACACTTAGGTGCTCAATATTCTTAGTAGAATCCCTTGCAGTACGTAGACCCTTACAACTGGTGGAGGTGCTCACACTCTATAGTCAAGCAGAGATGGAATTTGACCATCCTAAAGTGTTTTTTTTTTTTTTTTTTTTTTTCCTAGACCCTTCAGGAAGTGCATAACATTCAGCAACAGTGTGAAAGGAGCTCCAGGTGACTGCACCACAAATGTCAAATACTAGGAAGCTTCTACTAAAAATGCTAGGAAGTCGCTAGAAAGTCACTGTTCCTGCTTGAAATGTAGCCAAGTGCACCTTTTAGACTTCATGATTTTGAGAGTGTTCTTTCACACAACAGACAGCCTTGAGAAGAGACTGGCACTTCTGTGAGTCTGATGAAAAAAGACTTCTAGCAAGCTCATGTAAGCATTATATATAACATCTAATTTTTGGATATTTGTTTCCAGAAAGGAAGTGTGAAGTTTAAGAAAAAAAGGATGAGTTAGCTTCCTTCGATACATGAAAGTTAGAATTCTCCTTAGGTAAAAGCTTCAGATGGATGCTACCACTTGTCCTTATGGAAAAGAGTGCAAAAGAATTAAGTGTGAGAGCTTGAATCTCCACTATCCTTATTGTAGAAGAGCAATAATAAAAGCTGTTTTCACAGATAAATGCAGAAGACAGCATTCAAAAGATTCAAAGGGCTGCCACATAAGAAGATAAAGGACAGGAATTGTTCATTCCTGACAATAGGCTAACTAAGACTAGCCTAGCATGATCTGAAGGTATTTCCGATGTGAAGACTGGCCCACAGAAGTTCCCAGAGGCTGAGCTGCAAAACAACCTGCCTTGTGCAAGCAAGAGGATTACTGAATTCCAGTTTAAACATATAGATACTTAAGTTTGAAATACGCCTTCTGCACCACTTGCTTTTTGTAAATACAGACAAGTCAGTTGCTGTGAACCCCTAAATATGGGTAAGATTGCATTTATGTTGAGGCAGGCTTCTCTAAGGTTTCTGAGAGAGAGCAGGAAGATGGTATCTCCAGAAACTGGACTGTAAAGTTGTGGGCTACTGTAAACAAAATCTGTTTGTCAGATATGTTAGACTTCCACGGGTGATGCAATTTGGACAGCTAGTCTGAAAACTGCAGAACACTAGTCAAAAAAAAAAAAGAGAGAGAACTGGTTGCATTATGAGATAAAGAAGAGTTTGCCACAGTGCCTTTAAGAATTTTTGCACTGGTGCCATGGTTTGCAGCACTGATATTGAAAGTGCTAAAGGACACCTGGGACTAAACTTTAGTTACTGAAGATGGGAATTTAGATTGCTTTGTCAGGGCAGAATTTGTATCAAAGAAGATAGAGCCATACAGACATGAAGGAAATGACCTGATCTCTAGGTTATGACTGTTGCACCACACAACCTCAAGACCTCTGGGTGTTAAAGTGGTTATTTGTGTGAAAGAAGAGATGTTTTACATGGCATAGTGTGTTTGGAGAAAGTGTCTTCCCAGGGCAACTGCTGCCGCTATTGACCATCTGACAGCGGCGAAGGCATAAGCAGCACCCTGAAGGAGTATCCTAGAAACAAGCTTGCTCTGAAGTAGGATGGATGTCTTCTAAAGTTTGGTGAAATGAGATTGGAAAAGAATTTATCTGCAATAGTATTTTTATTTATGTCATTAGCAATCCCATTTGCAATGTGGAATTGAAGAGCAATCAAAAATTTCTATTAGCAAAATCTTGACTTGCTTATATCCCTACTTTCAGATCAGATACACTGACATAAAAGTATAAATGTCTGTGTGTACATGTGCATGTGTGGGGAATAGCTCTGGTATGCAGTTGGGGGAGCGTCTTAAAAATCTCCTCTGGAGGAAATTCTGTGGTAACAGGAGAATTACAAGGGAGTACTGTTACTAAAGGAAGCAGGGGTTATACCTTATTTTGTGATTCCTCTTTCCATGTGCCAGTAACTTATTCTTAAACCAGGATTTTTCTGTGTGTTTTTTGAAGTGGCTCAGATGCCAACATCTCTTCATGTCCCATTCCAAAGACGGTATGACAGTTAAGACAAAGGGTCAAGAAACACCATTAGTTTCCCTGATTCCATCAAAGAAATTGGAGCAGGCTGGGGAAGGGGGAGGGTGCTTCAAAGAGGCATACAGCATCAAAGGCACATGTACGAAGCCAGGAATTCAGTTTGGTTTAAAAGAAAAGGCAGGAAAAAGATTGTATAGGACTGAGAAGGAAAAGCAAATAGCTAATGTAGGATCATAAAGGTGTTACAAAAAGAGTCTACAAAGAAACAGTGGACTACAGCAGACTTCAAGGACAGGAAGAAGCAAAGCTCTGATCTGGCCAAGCAGTAAGAGGAATTAAGATGAAACTGGAGCTCTGATCACTGTGTGGATAGCATGCAAAAGGACAGGGCTTGGAAATGCTCCCTCACGGATACAGCTTCCACAAAACCTCCAAACTGCTGTCCAGAGTGTATTAGTATATAGATACTAGTAACCACACAAACAGATTAAGCTTGTAGATAATTTGTCACCCCAATTATTTCCTTCAATGGAGCTAGTTGTGTGTAGTCTGATGCACTGTATATTAACTAATCACATTTAAAAATATTCTTTCAATTATATGATTTTGTCTTTCTTTGTTTATAAATATCACATCAACAGTTTGCCATAATAACACTTACCAATCATAGTTATAGGGTAATTGTAAAGACCATATAGATTTTCTTCACACCAATATGTATTTCTGGAAGAGTAAAGTTTGTAAAACAATATTCCAAAATAAATACCCACAGAAAGGTTAAGTGTTCATAATGCCTCGTATGTTCTTAGTTATACTATTTAATCATTTTTAAAAATTTAAAAACAATGTCTATACCGCATTCAAAAGTATTACTAGTTCATTTAGAGAAATCAAAGCTCATTTTAAATGAGAAGCACACAGGGGGCCTGGCTGAACTATATCCATGATCCAACAAGCATCTGGCATTTTGGAAAAGAATTGATGAATGGATTTGTAAATAGTGCTATGAAGTTGACACAAACCCCAAAACAGACCACAAGGGAATGACAAGGGATTCACTGCATGCTGCATCCTTTCTTTTGCCTCGAGTTCTGAAAGCACTGACTGCAGCATGAAGTACCAGCCAATTCTCACATTAGTGAAAAAACGGAACACACATTCTCCTGTAATTTTTCATTAATAATGTGGCTTGTTTTAGTAAAAAAGCACATTCTCAAAGCATAGTGAAGTTAAGTGACTTCTTCAAGGTCACAGCAACTTCTAACAAAAAGAATCTAACTAAGACAAAACTACTAGTAAGGAAAGTGGTGAAGTGCAGCAGATCACTGCAGTCAGCTTTTAGTGTCAAAGAGTTTTAATTTACTATCGCTAATTTGTTAATTTGTATATTAAGGGATCAAAACACACAGCTTATTCTTTTTTTGGCATTATATCAAAGTTACATATTAAAGAGATTTAATTTAAAAGTTATAAATTCAGAGTTGTAAGAGAGTCATGTAGAATGTACTAGGGAAAAACAGAGAAAGAAATGCAGAAAAATTGCAAATGCTACTACAAGATACGGAACGCCTCTGAAAAAACACGTGATACATGAATTGTGCCTGTAGCTGCCTAAAAAAAAAAAATGGTTTTGGTCTGGTGAATGTTAATATCTCCCGAAGGTAATTTTTCTATTATATTTGGATTTAATACTGATTCAGATTTATTATTATTATGTGATGCAAAGTTTTTACCAGGGTAATTCAATTTCTTCTCTGTGAAATTCTTTAGGTTTTATTTTTTATTGACTAACTGAATTGCAGCAATAGGAATATCACTGAATTTTTGGTGCTCCTGTTGATTAAAATATTCTTGTACTGCAGAGTAGTACTTCTTGTACTGCAACAGTGAAGTGCGTATACTCATTGACCTTAATTTAAACAGAGTTCAGTTTGGTGCACATACATTCCCTCTTCTGGTATGGAAGCAAAAGCTGCTGATTTGTTTCTTCAATCAATATTTGTTCTAACTCTATAGTAGCCCCATTAAAAGAGTAGTTGCCAGTTTCTACCAAGTCAGTTTATGATCTTATGAGCGTCCTGTCTAAAATGCTCACGGTCCTGAAAGTGGAAGTGCTAATACTCCTCCTCACTGATAGCACAGACTTCCTTTTCTTGACAGTCTGCCCTAATACATGCCCAACTCAGTCTCAAAATCTCTCACAAATTAGGTATACAACACTGACATGTAAGCATAAATTAAGCTGAGTTCCTCATTGATTATTCTGCTGAATCAAGGAGAGTCCACTGCTACCTCACTAAAATGGGTCTGTCTTCCTCCTGTGATTTTCCAGGGTATCTTCTGGGGGCCAGTGTGGATATAAACAATGTACAGTCTGCATGGCTCCAGAAGGACTGAACTTAACGAACTTAATTTCATTAAAATCTTAATCTCATAAAATGCTGAAACTGCATTTGTCTGCGGATCTTCTGAAGCCCAAACACTGGAGAGGCCTCATGAAGCTTTCCTCTTCCCATTTCTAATGCCATCCAATAAGACCACTGCAAACTGATCTGAAATGAAAATTACAATCTTGTGGAAACTGAGTGATTTAGCTATTTATGTGACCACAACTCTTCATGGCACATTAATCCTAAAAGCACTCAAGAACATGTCACAAATTGCATAAAGGAAACAAGTTCACGAAGATCATACAATTTACACAGGAAATCTGTGATAGACTGAACTATTTCTCTTCATCCATAAGGATAGAGTCCTGCCAGATCTTTCTTCTCTGCATTGAAGTTAATTCAGATTCTGAACAATCTGGAATCATACTCCAAAAACAGTTTAGATACAGATTTTTTAGATTTCATACCTTGGAACTTTTAGTCATTCAATTTTTAATCATCCAATATGATCTAAACATATTTAAGTTATTTTTTCTTAAAAATAAACAAAACTCACAAGTGTATCTAAAAGATTATGGTCAAACAGTAGACTGGACAGTTACTGTGTGCCTCACCTCTCCCTCCCTGCTCCTTATCCAGTAACACAGCACAAAATCAAAGAGAACCATTCTGTATCTGAAAGCAGGAGCAATATCCAGCTGAGTCAAAAGAAAGCTCCATTGGGCTGGTTGGCAGGTCGAGAAAGCCTGTTTGTAGGTTGTCTCCACACTGAGTCAGATTTTATTCTCACAGAAAGAGGTGAAAAACCCTACAACATTTTATCTTTCTGTTGTTCTCCCTGAGAGCCCACAGTTCTCTGCTAAATACATTGCAGTCTTTTCCTTGCTACAAATAATACAAATCCTTTTAAAAAATTATTAATGGCAGGCTAGAAGAGAAAAAAGAAAATACAGTGTTTGGTAAACACTGAAGTTAAATTTGTGCTTGCTCTCCTATTCTCAAATCCTTTACAGATACAAATATGGAAAGGTCTGTAGATCAGTCATGATGTTATGTTGTATTAATTGTATACAGAAGACAAACACAGTAATGAGATAAAAGCAGGACAAATGACAAAATACTTATAGAAAAATAAAATACCATTATAAAGTTGTCTTGATACAAATCTAATGTTTCTTCTGTAAGTAACTTAAAGTATCACATCACATGAAGCACACTGACTGTTTTCCTGTTACTTTAAACAGTGCATATGTCTTGTGAAAAATGATTTTCCAGATCTGTCTTGTGTATTCGGATATATCAATCTTCAAAAATCTGTTCCAATGGAAACACAGGACTGCCCTTTGCTATTTTTGTATGGGGCCAGAAACTTCAGATGGCCTGCTATTGCCTTTGAAAAGGTAAAAATTAAGCTAAAAGAAAAAAAAAAGTGAGGGATGGTAAATAAGGAGCAGAGAAAAAAAAAATGTATTGTTCAAAGTGCATGGCAAGATACCTTCTGAATGGTAAGATGCAGTGCATTAGATTTGCTCAACAGAAATGTTTATCCACCTCTTTACGCTGAATTTTAACCCTTTTGCTCTCTCCTCCAGCTAAGCTGTTCAAGTATCAGACTTGGGCTCTCTAGCAAAACTGCTGCAGTTTTATTCATTTGCTGATTACAGCCACACCTGCAGAACAAAATGTCAGAAAGAAATATTTTTAGCTTTGAAAGTTTGGCCTAATTTTAACCAAGTACTTGAACATCTGCAGTGAGTCCTGAAAAACTTCAAAAGATCACTGTTTTATGAAACAGAGAAATCTCATTTTCAAATTATAACTATACTAGTAATACAGGAGAATTTTCCAGTTATGCTTAGATAATATTATCTTCATATTCACAGTATCATTATGAATACCGAGGAACTGTTATTTTGTCATCAAGGAAAGGTCACGCATTTTAAAATGTGATCCTTACATAAATCATATGTTATAAGTGTCTGTAGGAGATGGCGGTAAATTTTAGCAGTAATTGAACAGGGCTGAGCTGCCCCAAATGGTGTAGAAATCTCATACAAGCGCAACTGGCAAGTACCAGTATCACGTGGAGCGTCCCTGCCTGCTGCCAGCTGCGTGGCTGAGTTCTGAGAAGGGAGGAACAGGAGCAGCTGCAGGCCCCAGTGAGCAGCAGCTGCGGCTCCCCCGGCCCACAGTAGCTAAGGTACTGTGAGCCCGGCCGCTCGTGACGTATGCGAGTCCCCTCAGGGGCGGCGGCAGCAACCCAACTCCCTCGGGACAATCTGAAGGACAACTACAACCTATGTCAGACATCCAGCACTGGTCTGCCACACGTGCTGAAGAAAAACACCTGTCCTGACCCTGGGTACCCCAATGCCTTGAAAATTAGTCCTGAAAAAGAAAGATGGGGCCTGATAGCTGCATCATAAGACTGTTCTTAAGTAGAACATTTTAAGTAGAACTGTTTTGAGCACAATCTCTAACATTTAAAGACCATTTGTAAACTTGCATGTGAAACACAGTTCATCTGAGGTCTTCAGACAACTAGATACTTTCAAAATAAGAAAGTGCTATTATTATTATTACCCATAATACTTGATTAATATAATGCAGTTTAGGATTAATATATTTTCCAAAATCAAAGATTAACCAAGAAAAAAAAAAAATCCCAATTTTGCTTGAAAATTGTAGTCATTGTATTAAGTAGAGAGTAATGGAATTCAATGGGCAGTGTAAGTGGATACATCCTGCCCTGCCTGTGCAGTGTCCAGTGTGCTCCCTTCCATGGATAAGAGAGGTGGTTAGTTCAGGAGGTATTTTGACCAGTTCTGAAGCACCATAAATGTTATGAAGCATTTATAGATAGCAAACAAGTGAATCCAATCTATGGGCTTTCATGAGGTCAAAGCAGCAAAAGTATCATGGATAGCCAAAAAAACCTTTTAAAGCTTTTGGAAATGTAAATTCCTAAAGTTTCTAAAAGAGCATCTCTGTTGAATAGAAGAGCATGACAGGAAGGGTACTGGGTAAACAACATTCAAACATGAATGACCTGGACAGACTGGATAGCTGGGCAATGAGAAATCTCATGAAATTCAACAAAGACAAGTGCAAGGTCCTGCACTTGGGGAAAAATAACCCCAGTCACCAGTACAGGCTGGGGA
>VZSV01000162.1:1344939-1376393 GCA_013398735.1 Nothocercus julius | reverse complement strand
AGTGAGGAGGATGGGGCAGCCTCTTCTCAGTGGTGGCTGCTGACAGGAATAGAGGAAACGGCCACAAACTGAAGCACCAAAAGTTCCACAGGAACTTTAGGAAAAATTTCTTAACAGTGAGGGTGCCAGAGCCCTGGCACAGGCTGCCCACAGAGGCTGTGGAGTCTCCTTCTCTGGAGACCTTCAAGATCCGCTTGGACGCAGTCCTGAGCCACCTGCTGTAGGTGACCCTTCGTGTGCAGGGGGGTTGGACTAGATGATCTCCAGAGGTCCCTTCCAACCTTAAGCATTCTATGATTCTATGAAGAATTTTGATGTTCTACTTAATTTTATTTAAAACAATATATTCACAATTATAAAATGCTCTTTAAATTAGACAAGTGAAAATACAAATTAAACAGATAATGAAAATTTCAAAATGAAATAAAGCAGATTTTCTGGAATTTCATTACATAAAATGGTTTTTATCTTCCTGCACTCATCATGTCAGTTACATGAACAGATCAAAAGACTGTATATGTATTTCTTCAATCTATTTTTTACTGCATATATGTGCATAATCTTTACAGTAAAATAACAAGGCCATAAAATAGGCCTCGGACTACTCTACTTTGCTGTTAAAAGTTTACAGCACAGACTGTGCTTTTAATGGTTGCCTTTTACCAGCGCCCTTCTGCAGTTACAGATTAATAAACACCAGCAAGATAAGCCTAATACGAATTGAAAATATGGAATCAGTTTGCACCAAAATAAATTGGAATAGAAAAGCAAAGAGTAGTTGCCTAAAGCAGTGCAGTTTGACGTGAGCATCTCCGGTTGCTACTCGCGGGCAGGCAGTGCAAGTGACCACAGGCCCACCTGTGGAGTGTCATTTTGCAGCAATTCCAGACACATCTGAATACAATAGAATGCTCATCGCCCTCATGTAAAATGCATGACAAAAATTGCATATTACCCACACCAGGAATAAGGCAGGGTTTTGTTTGTTTGTTTGCTTTCCCCCAGAGTTTGTATAAAACAGATCTAAGGCCTATACTGAAGTTCATTTTGCCAAAGTTTTAAATACTGGAGCGGAAAATGGAAAAATGACAAGCTGTACTCCTAAAGTCTGTGCTTTGCTGCTTTTGAGCTCATGCAAACTCATTCAGGTTTGAGATTATCAGAACATTGGATTAAACATAAGGACACAATAGGATAGGACAACAAAAGTTTAAGGAAAAACTTCCCATTGCCTAACAAAAAAAAGGGACCAAGAGGTGTTGAAATTGCAGAAGCAGCATTTATAACAGAGGAATCCAAAAATGAGAGTTTTTGTTCCCTCATATTATCAGGTTGTGCTCTATCAACTGCAGCAGGTAACTGATTGGTTAAAACTTAAAACTTTCTCATATAAGATAAAATAAAAGTGGGAACTCTAATGCTTGCAAAAGTTTTGGGAATCACCAAATAGTGAATCTGAAGTCTATGTGGCAAATGGTAAAACATAATGAAGGACAGAATTGAAGAACAATTGTACAAAAATATTGGAAAGCCAAGGAAAATCATTAATGAACTCTTCAAAGGTCTCAATGAGCATATGAACAGGACAAATCTGATGGGTATAGTCTGCTTCCATTTGAAAAAGGTATTTGGATCAAACTGGGAACAAATTGCTTTAGGCTGAAAGACTAGTATCTTAAAGAAACCAGGCTACCATAGGATAAGAATGAAGTCTCTCTCATGTGTAAATAACTGGTTGAAAAACAGAAAACAAAGCATAGGAGTATGTATTCAAGCTTTTTGGTAAGGAGGAGCACAGCAGGTGAATACCACAAAAATTCATGCTGAAGATTGATATTCAGCATACTAAAGATCACCAGCAGAATCGGAGAGAGTGCTGATGATATCACTGTGCAAAGTAGCAAAGATAAAACAGATATAAAAGAATCTATCAAGAGAATGAACAGGCAATAGAAAGGCACATGAAAATGGACTGAAATAAGCTCAATAATTGTCAGGAAAAAAGACTCCTAACTTCATATAAAAAAACAATGGATTCTGGACAAGCTTTTGCTTTTGCTCTGAGGAACAGGCACATGGTGTTCCAGTACTACATTTTGCATATCACATGCAATACAGCTCAAGAGGAATACAGGAAAGTTGAAGAGCTGCAAAAAAAAATGCAAAGAAAATAAAGTAGAATTCCCTCCACAAGAGAAATGACTATAGGGGAAAGAAAAAAAAAAAAAAAAGAGAGAGAGAGAGAGAGAACATAAAAAACCCACAGAAATATACCTGGGAGACGGATGTGCACTGTTCTATTCTTTATCCTGTTAATATGCAAAACTATCATAATAGCAAGTAATTATTTGATGTTATGCTAACAGTTCTTACTATTACTTTGACTGGAGAGTTTTTGGGAATCAGAAAGTCCATGTTGTTCCTGTCTCTGCCAGGACAAGTAAACTTGTACAGATGGATGACTAGCAAAAGGGAATATGTTACTATAAACAGGACTTTTTTCCATTCCTTTTATAATTGTGGTTTTGTATTTCACATATGTGTAAGAAATGGCATGAAAATTCAGAGGGCAAATATGCAAATATAGCCCATGACTCACAGATACATAACAAACTAAATTTTAATAAGGTTGCTCTATTACTATATTCTGTGAGTGCCAGATTCTACAAGGGACATGAAGATGGAAAAACTAAGTGTACTTGGTATTCTTTCCATTCTCGTAATATGGCTGCTATATTAATGATACCTAGCAATTCTTTGGCTTGAAGATATATAGTCCAGTTACTTTATGATTTACAGACACAGCCTTGATGACAACTTACACATAGTGTGGCAAAATTTGAGACACCAGAAACAGGTTTTGTTTCCTAAAACCTATGAACTATAAAACCAATGAGATGTCTTTGTCTGCTTCCACAACATGTAGAGTGACAACCACCTTCAAAATGTCTGGCAAGTCTCGTTATGAAGCTAGCCAAGTTGTGTTGGTTCTGCTACACCTGGACTAAACCTCCCTGGGAAAAGGGCAGGGGCAGCTGTGCAACTGCAGTGTGTGGCTACAACTGGCCAGATATGGGGAAAAGGAAATGGTCAAAGTTCTTCATAACCCACCTGCCATTACATGACTGCAGGTCCTCGCTTCTCTTATCACAGTCCTAAAATATATTTATGGTTACTGTTTCATAGCAGCTGGTGCTTGCTTCATAAACCCAGTCTTTTACATAATTTACACAGGCATACAGAATGGTAAATACTCCTAATTCTCATGGTTTACTGGAGTTTTGTTAGAATGGTCCCTGACAAATAACACCCTCAAAAAATTCCTGAACACAATCTGGAAGATAACATGGGCTGGGGAGCATTCCCTCTAGATATCCTCAATGGTCCTTATGTCCAGGAGCTTTTTTGATGGTAGATACTATCAAACATATGCCCAGAAACAGAAGTTTGTACTGATGTAGTCCCATTGACTGTATCATCATTTGGCACTAATTGACTCCTGGTGACTCAAATATTTGCATACAGTCTTACCAGACTTATTTACTGTAATTCCACAAACTTTGTGACGGGATCAGATGGAGGAAAAGTGGGGTGGCAAGATTAGGAAAGGACAGAATTCATCAGCAGAGGCAGGACTGAAAAAAACGTGACTTGTTTAGGCATTAAAAAAAAAAAAAAAAATGGCACAAGAGAATGGGAAAGGCATTTTCCCCTACCTCTCCTTCTTTTTTTTTGCCCTGAAAAATATACAGAGAAGTTGAGAAGACACTCTCTCTCTAATGATTCACGAAGTGAGAGTAAATCATTTTTTAAAAAATTAAACCATACTATATATTGCTTCTCCCCTATGAAAACACCTTGAGATAAAATTTTCCATTTTTGTGGAAGAAACAAGTATCCTAATAGAATAATATAAAAAGGTCTAAGTGTCATGTCTCTGTGTCTGTCTCAGAGTCAAATTCAGGAACTCTTTCCATTTCTGATCCAAAAGAAGAGAGAAAAAAACAGAGGAGTGTGTACAACCTTGTACCATGCAGAACTACTGCTGCTGCAAACTAACCGAAATGAAAATGACTTCTCTAGTTAACACCAGCTGAGAAACAAAAGCTATTAACAGTTCTTCTCCTATGTATCTGTTTCACACAAGCACTGCCCTACTGAAATGATGTTTTCATGCACTTCCAGATACAGGGGGGAAGATCTCTCAGTGTGGGGTGCAGAGCTATCAATGCTGACCTGGGAAGAGACAGAGATCCTACGTATTTCCTTCCATACTAAACTCTGCTATATAGGAAAATTTTATTACTGAGCATTACTTTCATTTTCTGTATTTTATTTTGTACTATATTTAAAAAAAAATACTAAGGCAAAAATCCACATGTCTATGAGAAACTACTACTGATCCTTTCAGTTTTATTCGTTCAGTTTTGTGGAACTGAATTTTTCCTTTTCTCACAAGATTTCAAGGATTTAACTTTACAATAAAGACTTAACCATTTTGGTATTTAAAAACAACAGAACATAATCGCATTACTGAAAATTAGGAAGTGCTTTCACATCCCATACTTCACATGCATTTTTAATAACCATCTGTTATTACTGTTCTGTAATATCAAAATCCATACTATTGTTAATATTGTACAAATTCACAACTAATCACATTATAGTTCCAAAGGAACAATTACTGTATGTGAATATGTATAAAGATTAATAAACATATCCTAATAAATCTCAGCTGACCCATTAATGCATAATGGGCCCAAAGGAAACCTCATATCCTTGGTATATAAATGATACATTTCTTTCTCCCTCCACTCTTTTCTTCATTTTGTTTTATATGTACAAACTGCCATAAAAAGGAAAATTAAGCCATGCAAAAACACTCTCAAACATCAAGAGGCTAATCAAAAGCACAAACCACTTTCTTTTCTTATTATACTAGAAGAGCCATGCTAATATTTGACATGCATGTACAATGAGCTTCTATTTTTCCTGGACTCTCCCTGTTGTGCACAAGGCTTCTGAAGTGGTAGGCAAACATCCACACCTCACTGTGCCCTGCCATGTACAGCTATCACAGGTGCGTAAAACGATGAGCTCTCAGTTTTAATTGTAAATGATAATGCCTTTTTCTTGGTTCAGGGTACACCTTCAGCTGTTTCAATTAAATCTCTTGTAGTTTAAAATGACAGCAAAAGAGAGACAAATGAGCCTTTTTGTTATGTAAGATATGCTTTACAATACTGCTACACAGTGACAATTCCTTGTCCTCCTGTCACTTTCTGTCCCTTAGACCATGCTGCAGAAAAGCAATTTTCTGCCTCAAAAGCACTCTATTTTTTTTAAAGTTTGTCTCTGGGCAATTTTCAGGTCTACTAGAGCTTCACAACTGTATACAGATGAGAAAGACCCAAAATAGGGCAATTTATTTGATTCCTCCTCTTCAAAACATTTAGCTGAGATTGCATATCCAACAGAGAGACCCCAACAAAAAATATTCAGAGATGACCTGCAGTGACACAGATCTTTTTTTTTCCAAAAGAATTTGCATTAAACATCTTCTCCAGACTCTTCAGATAGTCTAGATCTGCCTTTTGTTTAATATGACCTTTAACACAAATAGTTCCCAGGGTATTAACAACTAATTTCTTTTTTAAAGGAAATTGTGCAAACTAGTCAGTTAAATAAAGCACTTAAGGAGTTTTTCAGAGAAGGAATAGCTTCTTTTTAAGATGTGCATTCATTTGAATCCCGTTTCCTTCTTGTTAGAGAGTACAGAACCACTTAGATGGGAAAATACATTTTCCCCATGTTCAGCTCCTGGTAACTTAGCATCTATCAATGCCTGAAGCTACCTTGACCTCAGTATTCTCCCGACACAGTTCTGCCCTAACACAGAAAGGGCATTTCACAGAGGAGCATAGGCCTCCTCTTTTTAACTGGCCACCTCTTGAAAACCATCTCACCTCCACCTAAGTCCTTGAGGAATTATACTTGCAGGATTGGCTTTGCATTTGTGAATGTTTCATTCGTGTGTGGTATGATTAAAAAAAAAAAAATTGGTAAGATTTTTGAAAGTTCTCAAGCAACTAGTTAAATCTGAAAGTTGAAAATGAGCAGATCACAGCTTCTTCAATGTCTCAAATCAGTTTCAAAATGGGCACTTTTGAAAATTTTAAACCAGACTGATGGTTCATTCAGCTCTATTCAGACTTGGTTTTCTCCTTTTTACTTTTCTATTGCTTTTTTCTAATAAAAAAATTAGCACATTTAACTTCATCTCAAAATTTCATGTTAACGTAAATTAATCATATTGACTATGGAAATAATAAGGCATAAATCATATATATATATATATATATGTACATGGTACTGATTAGCAGGTCACACCCCACCGGTTTAAGCAGGAATTCTCTTTGCGAATATAAAAAAAAAAAAAATCTCTTTCACTATATACATTATCTTGCACTTTAGCAATAAATTAGCATAATATTCACCGGATGAACCTTTGTGCCAGAAATGCTACCATGGGCCAGGCCAACATCTAGAAGATTGTGTATGTGGTCATGAAATGGAATTTGGCTCCTGTTATGCCTAATTTTGCCTTCTATACTGTAGGGCTCTTATAGTGGGAATGTGTACACACAAAGTGGAGTGAGTACACATGGGCCACACATGGAGCACACAAGGTAGAGCCAAAGTCAGCACAAGCAGAATCTAGAACAGATTGAACTTGAAGACTTGAAGACAAAGAAGATTTGCAGATATGCTCATGTTTATGCTTTATGTTACAACAGAAATAGTATACATTGGCATATATCGCTAAGGACGTGAGGGGAGATGGACCTCTGTAATTTAAATCATTACGTTGCCTCAGCACATCATATGGTGAACTCTTGCAGCTGGGCCTTGAAAATTGGATAAGGAACAATGTAAGCAGCAGATAGAAGGGATAAATAAAACTACAAACTACAAAAACTTTGAAAATGCCTAAAGGAGGACAGCAAAAGAAAATATTTTTAAAAAAATTATCTTCATCTCTCATGTCTACCTTAGAGTGCTTGAATATTTAGTGGCGCAAGGACCTAATTAATGTAGCCCTCTGTATATCTCGCTGGCTGGCAAAGCTTCAGTTTGGCTGCAGGTTGCTGTCAGCTGGTCACAGCTCACTGACCATTCAGAAGTGTAACTGCACACTGATACTCTATTCGTTTTGGTTTCTTTAACAGTAATGCAGTGGCTATGTCAATCAGAAGTTACCAGAATAAAAGCAACAAACTTGTAATGCAGAGGTTTGCTCGGCTCTCCTTTTTTATAGCAATGAATTTTTTTACCCTCATTTTTATACAGCAATTAATTGTCTTCTGGTCATTTGTACACACACATTCACCCTTTGATTAGATGTCTATGAAGTTTCTTTAACTAAGTTTGAAATAATCAGTGTTCTACACCCCTCTTTTAATCATATTTTAGCACAGCAATCATAGAAAAGCATTCACCGAAAACCTGTATACCACAGAAAGAGCAGAAGAACTGCAGAATAAATGCTGCAAGCACAAAACACATAACTATAACTCTGGGTGCTAATCCAAGCAGCAGTTGCTTTAAAGTTAAGTAGTGCAACCTTCCATGATACTCATACAGAAGTCCCTTTCTATGGCAACTACAAAATTTTAAAATTCACAGTTTGATAATTCCAATTCTTGAAACAAAATTAGAATTAGAATTGGTTTGTTTGGTGTTTGAATAAACACCACAAGCAAGCAATAAAGAGTGATAAGTACAGTTAATCAAAATTTGTTTTTTAATTATGAGAAATATTTGTGGAAAAATTCTCTGCTATTGACTTGTCCCTTACTTCCAATTAGAGCAAATAGTTCCCAGTTACTTGCTTGATTTTTTTTTTACTGCCTGCACATTTTAGCCTTATCTAAGGCTGTGTGTGTTTTGCCTGTCTCCTCTTCTCTTCCTCAACATTTTTTTCAGCTGTGTGGATGTCAAAAGTTAACCCAATCAGAAATAGAAAGTCTTAAATGTAATTAAGCTCCTACAAGTTTCAGGGAGGGAGATCCAAACTGCGCTCCCCAGGGACAGAAAGAAATAGGGGTAGAATTCAGGTGTTTTGACAGAAGCTGTCTGGCCTGCTCACCATTCAGAGCTGCGTTCCAACCACAGCTCTGTTGCTTCTCAGCCAAACAGGATAATTGGGGATAAGAGGAATGGGAAATTGGGGTTGCAGTTCGGATTCATGATCTTAAACTACAAAAAACTTTCCATAGGAAATGTGGCTTTGTTAGCTCTAGCTCCTGAATCAGTTTGCCTCACCTAGACGCCAGTTTTTGTGTGTTTCTGTGTGTGTGTGTTTACTTTAATTATTATTTATTTAAAAATAAAAGTATTACATACTGATTTTTATCAGAGTCCTAGAAATTGAGGAAGGAACAAGAAAATATTAAAATTGAGAGAAACCTTACAGATAAAAAGAAGAATGTATATCTTTTTAGAGCAAAGTCCTTTACTTAGAGAGAGCAACATTGTTTAAGACTGATGATAGTTTGTACAACTAGAAGCTAATGCAGTGTGCACAATCAATCAATACTTGAATCAAGCTGCAAGGAAGTGTCCTCATTAAGCCTTCATATGTAGTTCAGAGCTACTGGCTTCAAAGAGGTAAACTTGTCTTTAAAGCTTTCTGTGTTAGAGCTTAGACTGGATTTCTCTAAAAACTTCTGAAAAATAGTTGAGGCTTAAAAAATAAAACAGTCATCAGAGGTATATTAACTCTGTTCTGACACAATAGGTTATAATCAGCAATGTGGTCAATCCCACATTCCTCACATAAAGGCAAGAATTATTAAATATAAATGCATACAGAATATCAAATATATTTATTTCTCACATTCTCCTCACCTCGGTTTTCTTAAAATAACCCCTTTACATTTCTATAACATCAAGCTGAAACAAAATATCAAATACATACAAAATGTAATGGAAACAGCATTTTACTGACTCTAGAGCCATGTGGCATATCAGACTGAAGCACATGATTGCATCAAAGAGAAATTAAAAATGGAAAATATACTGGAAAACATATTAGAAATTATTGGCATACTTTGTCAATTTTTTCTAATGCTGGATCTAGTCACAGGTAAATAAACCACTATTTTTGAGAGGTGTCTGGTAAGTAGTTGGCATATCCTAGGATCTATCAGAAAATAAATAGTTAAAAGTATGATCCTCTCTGGTCACATCCTAGGTTCTTCAAAGCTGCTGCATGCTTTTACTGAGGACCCAGCGTTGACATGTGCCCAAAAGAGCCTACAATCATCCCGTAACCTGTTACTTGTATGCCAGCTGCTCTGACAAGAGTTCTAAAAATGCTGTTGTAATCTAAAATACGATTTGTGATCTGTACACTTATATTTGGAATCTTTCATGGAAAACAAAAAAAAATCTAAGCAGATATGCATGTCTTCAACTATTGGTTAAGGACTGTCAACAATTCTGTTTTATTTGGTTTTAAGGGAAGCAACTACATGCACAAAATTTCAGAAAGGATCAAGCAGGAAGTTGTTCAGTATAGCTACTGTAAAGCTATGCTATATCCTATAAAGAAATAAAATGAGTTGATAGACAACTTTAGAATTGCACCACCATTAAAGAGAACTTCTTCAAAGTCAAAATGTTTTGCAACTTCACCTTCTCTCATGTTTTGTGTGGTGTGTAACGTTAATATCATACATTATTGAAACAGAAAGTGCAGAATATGGTTCTGACAAGCATGATATTACTAGACACAAAGCTGTAGATAATGCCATACCAGATAATGCCAGATAATTGCCATAATGCCAATACCATATTTATTCTTTCCTTTTTTGAAATCATTATTTCAAGGACCTCTGAACAGAATGAACACTAAAATCAGTGCTGAGTGCCACGAAAATACTCAGAAAAATAGCTGATGCTGATTTAGCTGTATACCCCAATGCTAGCACAAAATAAGCAAGACTCCACAACGTAGTTATTAAAGAAAGAAGGAAAGAACAAAGTGCTAGATGCATTGTCTGTATTGTTATATAGTGATTTATGCAGTGCTGCTAAGTTTCTGCTCTTTTCCTTCTCTTTGCCACTCTGTCCCCCAACTACTCATTACTAGCAGTCAGAAAAATTAGTTACAACCCTACAACATAGCTGGACAACTTCCAAATGCTACCACTCCTCATCTTTACACATGCCTTGTGGAACTATTTCCATTCCTACAGCTTTCCTGGACTGTCCTGTAGGTATCAGAATTTCTACAGAGCTCTGATTCCACCCCAGACACAATTTCCAAATCAGAAGAGTCCCCAAAAGCAGCCTCCTATGACTTTCCTTCTTAAATCCTACACTTAGGAAGACTCATCTTGCCAGAACTAGTGTGTTAGGATAGAATTGTATCATTCAAGACCACATAGGCAGCACAAAGCAAAAGATTCAGGTTTGTTCAAGTGCAGAGAAAGAAGCGCTGTTAAATACCTCAAGCTATTATTACAGAGGAAAAAAAAAAAAAAGGCATATGCTCTTTTATACTTGGAAAAAATGGAAAACCCTCAGGTCACCAGTACTTTTTTGAAACAAGTTCCTCTGCACCAAGGAAGTGCTTTTCCCATGTGGTCACTCACCAATATTTATGAGCGAAGGTCACTTTGAATGCCACCAGCAGATGAAAAAACAGGAGGGAAGGAAGGGTTTGCTGTCTTCACTGAGCTGGCTGATTCTGCCAAAGTGATAGCCGACATTGACATTACACAAGGGAAAGGTTGTCATAGCCTCACAGTCCCAGCTCTGCTGCAGAAACAAAACAAAACAAAACAAAAACAGAAAGGAAAACATGTGTATACTTTTCAAATAAAAGTAATGCAAAAACATTAAAACTCTGATCTCTGGAGTATAAATAAGGCTTTAATCTTGGCTTTGAAAGAGTTATCTCAAATCTACTTTAAAAATAAAGATTTAAAAAGACCCCTAAGAAACTGAATATCCTTCTTTAAAATTAAACAATCACTTCGAGGTTTTAGTGGAAGGAAATGGCCGTAAACATGTTACATACTCAGTCGGGGGTTGAAGGCAGGCAGAAATGACAATTCTGTTAAAAATAGGGAAAAAATGAGGTTTGAAGTGAAGACTGTATGCAGAGTATCTGACAGAGAATGACAGGGAATTTTATGGGTGCACGTGGTCTGTAGAAAACTTAAGAGAAAGGTGAAGGATTAATGAGGGATGCTAATTTATTTATTTATTTAATACATTTTTTCTATCATCTATGTGAATTATTACCTGATAAGTCCTAAAAGAAAAAACTGTGATGAATAAATAAACAGCTCTAGAAATCTTCAATAGGGTCCTTTACCTTGCAGGGAATATTATCATTGGCTTTTGATACAATTTCTGCTGCAGGGAAAGACTTTCAAAGCGCAGATTGCTGAAGTATTGCCAGGCGCTCAAAGACCCCCTGCAGTGCGCGTCAAACTAAGAAATCTCTCTGAACTTGTCGAATTAAAAGTCATCCCTCTCTCTCTGCAACCCCTGCATGAGCTGGGAAGCTCTGTCCTCATTTTTTTAGGCCTTCCACGATAAACAAATGGAGCCTGGAGCATCTTTATTCTTTTCAGGCACATAATTAAAATTCTTTAAAAAATGTAATTGAAGGCAATGAATTTCAAAAGAAGGTTCCAGTTAACAGCCAGGCTAGAACAGTTTGAGTAGGCCATGGTTGCTTTACTATTCAATTGTGTTTCAAAGGTAAAAGCAAAAAAAGCAAAACAGCTTGTTAAGATCCTGGGTAAGTGGTGGGTTTTTTTTTTTTTTTTTTTTTTTTTTTGTTGTTGTTTGTACATCAAGAGGTTGCCCCAGACTTAAATATCGCAGCAGGATTTATGCTTTCTGGAATGTCATAAGACTTAATTACTAACACGGCAAAGAGAAGTAAACTATCAGATATGAACAAAACAGACAGGATCCTTACTTTCTGGAAATTATTATTTATATATCCCCAAAGAAAATTAAAGAATGTATTTATTGAATAATTATGTTTGCATTTTTTGATAATTGTCTTTCATTCACCCAAAGCACTGTAAGTATTCACAACCTGGGAAAAGTTTTTGAATCTGATAATGCACAAAATGTTAATTTTCTCTGATCACTATTGCTACCTGATCACTATTGCTATGGAGAAACACTACGCTTTATTATTACGTCTAAAACGTTAGGCATAGTCACAAAAAGAGCAAGCAGCGATATAATGAATAACTTTGAATGAATAGAAAAAGAATGGAAAAATATTTCTTTGTATTTGAATGCTAGGGATTGCAAAGCAACATTAACCAAATGGCAGTAGAAGACAAGACGGTGTTTCAGAAAATCCTCTGTATAGTGACTTCCTGGAGAGCTCAGTGACACCGAAAGTCTTGGGTGACTTGCTCTCTGCACTGGAAACAAAAAGCCTCAGTTTTCACCTGTTTTTCCCATACTCTGTATCTAAGCTGGTGCTTCTGACTATAAATGACCATGCAAGATGTGTTATTTTTAGGGTTTTCCCTAGACAGAGTGGAGATTGAGATGTTCTGGGGAAAGTTATTTGTGATTCATGTAGCATTAGAGAAAGACCGTGTAGCGAGGTGGCATCACTCCCACCACTTCTTGGCTTGGCTTGCGATAGCCACAATACCTCAAGGAGGCCAGGGACAACCCGGCTGCTTTCCCTTCTCAAGGGGGAGTGTAATGGGAATTCCGCAAGGATCATCAAGTACTATGACTGGTGCAGAGGATCGGGTTAACCCTCCTGAGTAACACAGTACCAGCGCAGATCTAGCAGGAGCAAACTATGGCTTGGTCTGCACTATCAGAGAGCAGCCCTGCAGCTCACTTACAGGGCCTGTTACTTTTTCATCCTTATTGCTTGAACATTATTTCTTTCCTACGCCCTTGTTTAGAGTAAAAAATGGTGCAGCCCAGGGTACAGACCATTGTAGGGGTCACGCTGAACTGCCAGTATAGACAACACAGCACCGAGTTCGCCCCTCTCTATACTCCACAGTTGTCCAGCATTACCTCAGCAAACTTTAAGTGTTCCAACTCCCACTGGCCCTCACATCACATCCAGAATATGCAACATACAGTAAACATAAGTTTAGATTGTGCACTCAGCACTTCCACAGGCTGCACAAAACCCATCTATCCTGCACCGAGATGGACAAAATACACAACTGAAAATTACTGTATCTTAGATCCAGCAAATGCCATATGGGTACAAGAGGAAAACCAGGGCCAAGGGCCTAGGCACAATATGTTTCTAGCACTATGTCATTTTCCAGTACATAGTTTGCCACTACAAACACCCCAAAATTAAGTAAGTCCTCATTATGCTTTTTGCATCCCTCTATCCCCGTTGGGCAAAAATGAACTTCTCCTGGCCTTCTCTTCAGAAGTACTAACGTGAGGTTACTCACTTATATTTTCAATTGTATACAATAACTTAATGTATCATGAAAACAAACAACACACTATTATAAAATAAAACAAATGTAGGCAATTTGTTATCTTCAAACTTGCATTCTACTATAAAACTAAATTGAGGAAAATATAATTACAAAAGGAACTCATTTTTTCACCTAATTTTGCTTTGCAGAATGTGAAATTCACCGGACAAAAGAAAATGCAACACAGAGACAGTTTGTCTGATGCTTTAGGACAAAATCAGTCCAGCCCAGCATGAGTACTAAATGTCTGTCTGCGGAGTGAGTAAAGGCTTCTTTAAGTTCCCTGAGCACACGCTGTAAAGTTTAGAGCAGATGAGTAGCTTAGAAAAAAGAGGCTACTGAAATATGAGTCACGTCTAAGAGCAAAAGTGATCAAAGTCCATTTGGCTGTCAGAGTGCCTTCTGTTTATTCAATTGCAGTACCTATATTATTTGATTGAGAAGTGTGTAGATATAAGTGAGCCAGGTCCCTCTACTACCATGTGGCCTGAAATCACATTTGTTATGTCTGACTTCCTCTTTTGATTTCTCTTTCTAAAGCAGCAGCAACAGATACTTTTTATAACATCTGGAAACACATTTACATCAGATTAAGTTCATAAGAATTCCCCTCTCCCCTCCTAGTGTAACTGTTACTTAAAGAGCTGTGATAAATTCAGAATTTTCTATAGTAGGTTGTTGCATGCTGATACAACAACAGTCATGTTGCACATTCTTCTACATCCTGGGAATCTCACGCACATTCTTCAGCGGAGAAAGAAAATCTTATACCACTCTCAAATAAGAGGTTAAAGGGGTAATTTCATAAAATAATGTCTAAAGGCCTATTTTCTACTTAAAAGCACCTATCTCTTATATGCCATGAAATAACATCTAACACAGGTAGTAAATTAAGATTCCTGCACCAAAACTCTCCAAGATAGTTTTGATCCTGTAGTTCAGGGTCCTATAGACAAAACTGTTGACAAGTGTTGCCTTGATAATTTGATATAAGGTACTGCTATTTCACAAGATGGCAGAAGAGGGAGTAAGTGAATGTAAATCTAAATTAGGAGTTCAAAGGGACGTACAAGCTGCTATCTCTCTTCCAAAATAACATCATTTTGGAACTTGATTTAGTAATATATAATGGGTTTCCTATACACTTTACGAAGTTAAAGTACATCAGAAGTCATCATTTAAAATTTCTAGAGATTGGCACACTCTGCTCTAAGATTCCTTCCATCTTGATTATTCAGATTAATATGAATTCATGCCCTTTTCAACTGTGATATTAGATCAGAGCATACATTCAGTAATTACAACAAAGCATAGCTTTCTATGCTCAATTTACAGTAGAGCTAAACCAGGGGGGGAAAGAGGGAGAGGAGGAAAGAGGGACTCCTTCAAGTAAGTTTGCTATATAATAAGCTGTATGCATAGAGTTAAAAATACTAAGTAAGTGTTATATATATACATATATATCTCAGTCAATATATTTTGACTAAGATATTAGTAGATGGTATAATGAAGAAAACAGATAATCAGAAAAATATACCTGCTTTAATTATCAGGCACCTGACCCACTATTAGGACCATACCTTAGCATCAAACTTAGATTAGGGAAGGGAAAAAGTTTCTGGCAACTGCATGTGTATCAAATTAAAATACTCTAGGTACTTATTAATGGTATGAAGTAAAATCTTTGATTCAAATCTTCTGAGAATTGATTGAGGATCCATTAAGCTAGAACGCCATCATAAGTAGGTGCATATCAGAGAGTCCAGAAAGTCTGACTCTCTTTTCTCTGCAAAAGCAAAGAAAGAAATTAATAACACTTGGCCTTATGCTAAGTTTTTGACCAAATCTTTTAAGCAAACTTAAAAAGAAGTAATATTAAACAAGCGCAACAAAAAAACAAGAATAGTATCACTTCTTTTTGTTTTTAACACTACAAAAATCCAATAAGTGTCCCAGGGAACTATAGTCACCTGCAACAGGATTCAAAACTAACAACAGAGATGATGGCTGTCTCACTAGGGCACTATGTTCCCTAAGGAAATTTCATTTACTAAGCAGAAAATACAAGGTATAAACACCTAAAAAAAGTCTTACCAAGCATGCACTGAGAACACTTCTGGTTAATTGCTACAATATGCATATATTTCACAGAGGAGAATACAAAATCATGCAAGTGTATCATTATTGATAATACCATCTTAAATAGAAGATACTGAAGATAAATAAGAACCACTACATGTACTGCCAGTACAGTAGTAAGAGAAATTTTCAGCTGTAGTAGAGATCACACAACAAAACCTTTCATATGTTACTCACAGGAAGAGTAATTCAGTAGTATGTTTGACCATAACTGCAACGTATGAAGAAATCTGTTATAATTTTGTTTATGGTATCTGGAAAAAACTTACAGACTAAACACGACATTAAAAAACTTGAAGCAAAGAAAGCTTAAAGACATGAAAAAAAAGAAAAAAGGTTAAGAGATTTTTGCAGACTGTTAGGCACATCTCTTTTAATCCAGATAAATAGCTTTTAAATAAAAGAAATGTGAAAGATTTATCTGGACCATACTAAGCTCTTCAGACTGCCTCACAGGAACTTAAGTAAGATGAAGATGAGAAATATTATAATGAGGAGAAAAATACGGTTAGTGTCTGAAGAAAGATTACTCATAGAGATCTTTAAAATGAGATGCCTCTTATAAAATGCAGCGTATCAACAAAGTCTGCAGATGCTATTTCAGTATTTTCAATACACAGGAGTGGAAGATCTTAGCGAAAGACCTTTGTGACTTTGTGTAATACAGTAACAGAAACATAAATGGTAAAAAGCTTCTTAATAGCTTCTTATTTTAGTTAATCAGTGTATTTGCAAGTCATTCGCTTAGCCAACTGAAATAAAATGCGAGAAGGAACAAGATTACTGGCTATACCAGTATATAAACACCATGGAAGAAAGATTAAGCCTAAGTCATGAGACAAATATGTGTAATGGGCTACTGGTAATGTAAGTAGAGACCCAGAGGAAAAATTCTAGTTCTGGGACACTACTTCAACCAGAATACTAAAAAACAAAATCCTGACAGGTGAGATCCACTCTCATAATGTCATTTTCTGAGATGTAGGAGCTTTTGGCTTTGTGATCCTGTCTAGATCTAGCCTCTCATCTTTAGCTCCCTGAGAAAAGGAGAAGAAAGCAGAAAGAATATGTGTGAAGACGCTTTAAAGACTCATTACCAACAGCGCCACACATGTATTTATAGCCATGTTCTCTATTTATGCTCCCTGACATGGTGGATGCTGGAGTTGAAATCCCTTCAGGCATCAGATTTGGACTGAGATTTCATTTGTCCTTCTTCTGAAGTATTGCACTGTTTTTGCTCTTTACAATTTACTAAACGGCCTATCTCATTTCTACATTTGTTCCCTTCACTCAGTTCCACATTTTTTCTTCACTATGGTGAACAGTGTCATATGAAAGCTGCTATAAACTGTTCACATTTTCTACTTTTTACTTTATCTGAATAACCATGTCAATATAAGAACCTGTTAAATAAATAAATAATAAAAAGAACCTCTTTTACAATTTTCTCTCTGTGAACTACATATATCAGAAATAGTTTTAATTATTCCAAGATGCTAGCATTAAACTGTTGTCAAACTCCATTCTTTTCTCATCTTATCATCCTAAGCCTTAGAAGGCAAATGAAGTCAGGAAAAGTCACCCTGTTGCTCAGAAGACCAGACTAAGTGCTTATCATCACTACAGTGTATGCTTATTAATCCCTCTAGCACACTGCCATTTTTATCTTGTCCAGTCCTTAATATGACATCGCAAATCTCTCTTAAGAGGCACAGTTTAAAAGCAGATTTGGAAAAGATTGCTGTGTCTTTGTCAGCATCAGTGAATTCTTTCTCCATTGACATGCTAGCCAGGTCTAGCAGTTGGAATAGTTGTGCTCAATATAGTTCACTAGTATTTCATACTATTGAGAATTTGTAGATTCACGGCATGGTCTTTGTGTATTCCCAGACAGAGGACTACATCAGTGACCTAATGTCTACTGGCCTATTGTTTAACACTACAGCGTTACTTCGTTTCTGTTAAAAAAAAAAAAAAAAAAAAAAAANAAAGTGCTCTCAGTTATAATTTACTAATATTATCAAAAAGAAAGAATATACTAGTATGCTTATTCATTTGTTAAGCAATACTCCCAGCTGGGACTGAAAGTCTGCTGTAAACAAAAGGCAACACTCTAACTCGACCAAAATCACGTATCACTGGCACTAGCTGCTTTCCATAGAAGTAGAGCCCTGCACTTGCATAGAAACAAGACTGTATTTGATTTCTCTATTTGTTTTAAACACAAAACACAGGCTAATGTGTTTGTTTTAACACAGGCTAATTTACTATCTTATGCCTTAACATTTCCTTTTTATATGACAATCTTGTCAAATATTATTATCTTTACACTGCTTAGCAGAAAACATAGAACAATTCTAAAGGAATTCAGGAAACTGATTTGGAATTACATGTAGCGAGAGAACCAAAATTCTATGTTAAACAAAATTTACTTTACAAGAGGATATGATAAAATTAAGGGGGGAAATGTACCTCCACATAGTCATCGGCTTGGCTTAGGAAGGGACCTCCAGGACTCTCACTTCTAGTCACTTGCTTCTATAGAACTTAAATCCCTTTCCTAAACTTCTAGCTTAAGAGAAATGATGGCTTTTTCATTCTAATCAGTTTGACTTTTGCTCCAAGAAGACTTTACATTTTCAGCTAGGTCATATAAGAGTGTTGGTAACTATTGAGAATCGTTTGCTTATGAAACCAAGACTGGATAGCATGAAACAGTCAGGAAATTATCAAGACTATACTCAACAATCCAATTACCAATTTAAAAAATGATTCTCTGTGCTTGAGTATTTTCCTTTTGAAGAAGGTTCATAAAACATTAGGCAGAATTACAGAGTCTATAGCCTTCCACATCACTGGTAGCTCACTGTCTTTTTAACTGTATTTCAGGTAGTATCAGTGCAAACGAAAAAGTTTTTCAAATATTTTTCCATGTCAAATGCCTCCATTAATTTTAACAGTTCTTCATATAGTAATACAAACTGCTATACACTTGTACAGTTATGCAAGGCCTAACAAAAGGGTCAAGAGTTAGTTTTAAATAGCTACCTTGCAAAACAGAAACGTAATGATAGTGAGAGCTCTAACTCAGCATTCAGTGGTGTAACTCCCATGCTTCACATGGGGCACTTGGACTACAAATATTACAAGCGAGGAATCGGTATGCTGATGCACCAGTTCTTGATAAATATATGCTCTTCCTATTGGTAAATAATAATAAAGTATTCTAATATACATTAATCTCCAACTGGGAAAATATATACCACTTTTAAAGAGAAAGTGTTTACTTAATGCCATCTCTACAGGAGTAATTACATGTAGGCTATGAAATAAATCGTGATTAAAATGTGCCTTAACTCTTATTGAGACAATTCCAGACAAGGTAAGACTTCAAGTGACATTATTTGGAATAGTATACGTAGAATCATTCCTCTATCATACTGTCTGGCATGTGCTGAAAAGCACCACCACCCCTCTATGAATGTACAAAGGCAAACACATTCTGTGTTCATCTTTCTGCTACAGGAGATTGCATATTTATAACTTCATTTGCTTATTAATTTAGTTGAAAACATAATATGGTACATAGAGCTCAGAAGCTTTGAGGACATCTATAAATGATTTTTGAATAGAAGATCCAGTAAAATGGTTCCAGAAGTCCTTTGCTTCTACTCTTTCAATTAAAAACCAACTCCGTTGCCAAATGGTGTCATTATCTTTTCGATATTGCTCTATTAGTAGTTATATGTTTCAGATATAATATCTAAATGCTGGTATTACCAATATTTACTCTAAACGTAGGGGTAACTGTGCAGTGATTTAAATAATAAACATCCATCTACTTACTATAAGTGTAAAATTTATACACGTGAGAAATTTAAGTCCCTGAATGCTTCCAAAGCCTTCTGCAAAACTTTTACAAAGCACAAGGATGTTTTAGTGCCTAGAAAAATAATAGTACTATATTTAATTACCTCTTACATTATTCTCTTTATTCAAGAATTTCATGACTTCATTAATAATAGGAATATGTTGCGCAACACTTACTGCTGTAAGCATTCACTTTGAGCAGAAATATTTGAGGAATTCTTGCTACCTGTACAAAACTGCTACAAAAATGTGCTAAGGATGCTTCTACTTTTCTTTCTACCGAGTTAGGAAGGCACTTTGCTGTGGCTATTAACTGGATAAATCAAATCTGATTACTTCTGGAAACTGCAGCCAAAAATTGTCACAGCAACACTGTGAAAAATATGATATTAATCTCCATTTTAATTCCGTGCACGACTCAGGGCACACCTGTGTGAGGTGTTAGGCATTGTAAAGGCACTTCTGTGAGAGCTGCTAGAGGGCATGATCTGTGGGGGTCGCCAGCTTGCATCTTTCAGCATTATAATCTGGCACTACCCAAAGCCTCAGTTGTGTTGACTCTTAGAAAGAGGAATTCACCTGCAATAAGACCACGCTCTGTTGTTCCAGTTATGCTGGCTACAGTAGCACTAAATGGAGGCTCTTCACAGTGCTCCATATCCCCCATGTCATAGTCTCTACACTAAAAACATCTTCAAAAGAGCCTAAGTACTTTCAGTGCATGCTCAGTAAATACAGTTCAAGCTACTAAACAATGTTGGCAATATGGAATATCTTCCCAGGTTATAATGCCTCTGTTATTTAGCAGGAACACCTCTAGAGTCCGTAGCTATGAAGATTGCTAGAAACCTAACATAGAAACTCTATCTAATCCCTCAATAGCTCTTGACTATAATTGAGAGATACAATTCTGTTTTGCTGTTGAAATGCCTCAAAATAGAATGCTTACATTAATTTGAGTTAATTTATCCCTTTTCATAAAAGTGTGTAAAGGATGAAATTCTACCTCTTAGTTAATCCTATTCATTCACCATAGCAATATACAATGGAAAGGGCTATTTTATCTGATACAATTTATTTCACATTACAATTTTGGAATCAAAAAGATGAGTCACAGCAGTCACTTTCAGCATCTGTTCTCCTTTCAACAAGTATGTATGTGAGGACTAACATCTTACTATAAAACTATCAACATTTTCTTAAAGTAGTCTGTTTTGGTTTTTGTTGCCTTTCCCGAATGACACACAGCTGTAAGATGGTATCAGTTTCTATTCAGAGTGCAACAAAGAGAGATCATTAAAAAAAAAATTATAAATGGGAACACTAGGTACCAGAAAAAGACTGTTTGATAACCACATATTTAACTAAACTGCAAAACATATCTAGCAAATATAGCTCTGATTTTTCATTGTTGAAAAGATGTAGAAACTGAGACAAACACGTATGTCAGCAGTGTTTTCTTTTGCTGTAAATTCTACAATAATCATTTGCAAAGAAAAATGTGTGTGCACTTAAAGGATCAGAATCATTAATATACTTCAGCCGAGCAAATGCTAAGTAAATCTAAGATTAATTAAAACCAAGATGTTTTAAAAGAAGATTTGCACAGTTGTGTGCTAGTGCTTAGACAGTTGCGGACAAACACTTGGCAATGTCTTAATCTGTATTTTTTTTTTTTTTTTTTTTTAGATTTTTTTTTTCTTGGCACCTTGAATATACTTCACAGGCCTCCATCAGAAAAGAGACTGGAATAATGCAGTGCCAAGAAAAGACACAGGTTAGACATTAGCAAGACACAGTTCTGGAAGCAAAACGTAAAAACATTTGAAAATACAAAAAAAGTCCCTACCGGTAATTCATGGAGAAGCTTGAGTTTAATTAATTTTAATTGCTTAAATGTTTAATTAATTAAACAACTTACATGCAATCGATTTTTTTTTTTCTGTAAGTCATACATAAGTACATTGTTGTAATTGGGCAAATATTGAAAAATAATTTTTAATGATATCTTCCTTAATTTCTAAATTGTTGAACTAAACTGATGACTTTAAAAAAACTGTACATAATAGCCATGAAAAATGAATTCCTATTTTAATACACTAATATAAGTATATAAGCCCTTCTTACATTCTGCAAAGGAGAACCTGTTTACGTATATTGAATCAAAAGTGCAATCTAGTTCAGCATGAATGCTCAGCATCTCAGAGCTGAATGTCATACAAACCAAGAATTATTTGCACAAATACTTAGACAAATTATTTTTGAATAATTAGTAACTGCAAGAAAATTAAGATCTTCCTAAACATTCTTAAGGATGAAATTAGAACAGATTACTATAAATCATTCAGCCAAATACAGCTTGCACACTATTTCTTGTATGAGAAGAATTAAGAACTTGTTTTCTATGTTTTCAGAAGATGAGGATTTCTGAGCTTATTCTTGGGTCATATCTTGTAAATGTGTTGGATCATATAGCATTATTTCAATATATATATATAGAATTATTCACAGACTATGGCATCACAGGGTGTTCAAGGAATAGTACTTAAAGCTTATTCAGTGACTGAGGCCACTCAGGAGTTCTTCTAGCTGAGTACCAGCATCATTATCACACATGATATTCTGATTCTTTCTCTTTTGTTTGACAAATTCTGATAAAAGAAAACATATGGAACTATTTTCAGTTAGAAATGAGAAATTATTTGAGAGCATAACTACGTCAAGAAAATCAGAGAGAATTTTCACCTCATTGTTTTCTATGAACTATGGCTGTCTATGTACCACCCTAAACAGAACACACAAAAGTTAAAATTATCAAAATCATCAGATAATACTTCAGAAGTAGCCCATGTACCATATGGTGCATATCCTCTAAAGGCAAGAAAATGCAGGTACATATCTCAAAAGCAACACATTCCTTTTTATATAAAATCTTCAGATTATAGTCATTTCATATAATCTATCACCTCTGTCAGTTTTCTTTGGATTTCTAACCTTTCAAATTTACTACTCTTATTACAGACTATATGATTTATGAGTACTGATAGCTAGAAAGACAGCTGTGAGATTAGCATTGTAGCCTATCCCAGATCACCTCAGGAATAGTTTCTTTTGAAAAGTACCGCTGCACTGAACTGCCATTACAACACATTTAAGGCAAATTCTGACTTGTATTTTTAAACTAAATTGCTCAATCGCTAAGAAAAATAAACAGAAAAACAGAAATGTGTAATGAAACAGCACTAATGTCTTTTTTATAAAATTTAAATGTGTACGTTTCTATGAATGGTAAAGTGATCATTTTAGTAATTTACTGTGAAAGCATTTTAGGGTATAAATTTCTAAATATTATTACATAATCTTTTAAATTATATATGTAAATGTATTTCTAACAGTGAATTGCACTACCATCAAATAAGTTTGGTTTAGAATAGATATCACTTATGGGAAATATAATACATTTTTTTGAAAAGCTTTATGGGAGCCAAGGAAGCAGTAAATTCCAAAAGGGGTCGATGCCTGATATTATTTGAGTTCTATAGAGAGAATATGAAGTTCTGAAGTCCTCACTTTAAAGGACTTTGCATTTGGAAGACAAAATGTAAAAATGCCCTCTTCACAGTAATGTATATGGAAGTGGTCTTACTGAAGTAAAATGCAATTTTTTTAATGTAATTATAAAACATATTTACTAGCCAACTTAAATTTTAATGTATATACTATATATAAATACAACTACAAATGCATATTCTATAAGTATAATTCACTTGATTCTTTTTTAAAATAGATGCACTTAGTCAAAAAAAAAAAAGTTTTGAATGATCCTGTTATAATTCTTCTGATAAATAGCACAGTGGCTGTGCACCTGGACTGCGGTGATGCTGTACAGTGAAGGGAGATTTCCTCTGTAATCTGCCTTATCCTCTACATTTAGAACCAACTGGGAATTCTCGCGTGAAACATTTTTTTTATCAGACTATGATGTCAAAGACAAAATCCTTCATAGGAAATCATCATTTTGATTAATTTTAAAAAAAATTTCATTACATATGAAACCTTTAATCAAAATGAAATATTTTGGACTGTACTGATCATGATGTTTGAAATGCTCTCCTGCTGAATATGGTGAGGTTAGTCTATATACCTCAGCCAGCATCATATTCTATTTGCAATTCAGATGCTGTCTATCCCCTATAACCAAAATGCATCAGCCAGACTACATTCACCAGAACTTGTCAGCCTGGAAAACGTAAGGCTGGAGTCAATTTGACAGAGATCTAGAAATGCATAAATGTTGTGGTAAAGTCAACTGCCAAAAACTATTTTGCTGCCTCTTCTAATACCAAATGTAAGGATATTAAATGAAACTGGAGCAGGAGAGGTCGAAACAATGAAAGAATTAGTCATTCACGGAAAAAAATAATGTACTAGAGACGCCAGTGCATTCAGAAGTAGATTCACACGCTCATGCGGAAGTAGGCTGGGAGCTATCAATGTAGACATGCCTTGTTTTCATAGTATTTCCGAGGTATTCATAATTGATCAAACAGGCTATTGGGCAAGACACAGCTTTGATCTCATCTCTGTAGTGTCAGTTTTTCATGTGTTTATGCTGTACCTCACTTTTTCCTTTAGCTAAACTGCTATGATACATCAGGAGAGACCTGGTGCTACTGGTATCCTGACAGAGTGCAAGGACTTTTCTTACTGAACTAGCCTGTAGTGTTATCATATAGTCCCTGTATTTTCAAATGCACAGTGGCTTCTTTTAACACAGTTTAGTATAAGACTCTGCCTAGATTATGTACTCGAATATTACAACTTGAATTTTTTCTTTTTTTTTTCTTTTTAATGGACATTTTGAATCAGAAAAGTGAAACTAGTGAAACTTCATGGAATAAAAAAATGCTGTGAATCAGCATTTCAGATTTTTCATGGTCTTTATAATGAAAAAGAATCCAATTCAAAGTTTCCAACCGCTAGTTCTGGTTTCTTAAGTATACAAGTTTTATTTTTTAGTCCAGAATATGTCTGTAGGATTATTGTAATTATATTCTCCCATATCCTTCACTTGCACTTTATTCGGTGGAGAAAGAGACAAGAAAATTCTGATCAAGAATGCCACCAGAGTGTTTTTTTGTAAAGATCTGTATCTTGAATTTTTGTACTAACAGTTATTAGCAAGAGAGGATGAAGATACTTTAACTACTCAAACTTCATTATACCGCCTGTAGCATTTCATTGTAAGCTAAACTACTGCAGTATATATTTAATATCTTAAGAATTCACAAAGATTCACAAAGTATTAGGTTCAACAGTTACAAATGATTGGGATTTTTTTTTTTTTTAATCAGTAAGAGTGAACTTTATTTATTCTGTGTTCGTACTCTTTATATCTTACTGTATTTAACTATATATACATAAATTTAAAGGAAACACTATGCAGTTGAAATTGAACTACTCAGTCTTAGGCTGACATGTCATCAAAGGATACATGGAATTGAAGATTCTAAAAGTTGGAAATATATATATATTGCAATGTTCTAGCTGCATTGCATTTATTTCAGAAGGCTCTGTGAGAAACATGCTCAATAATGTTACATGAGCAGAAAAAAAAAGATAACTATGTGGTATAGGCAGAGCCACTATAAACAATGTATCTCATGTAATCAATTTTGGTACCACCAGTGTAACACATTCACATTCCAACTGCTATAAAACACTGAGAATATTTTGTATAAATTGACTTTCATAAACATTAATTTTTTTTTTTTTAGCTTTTCTGAAAAATTCTGCTTCCACTGCTTAGAACATATTATTTTAAATTTTGCTAAAAATATGTATCTTTGAAGACTTAGATTAAAATATTGAAAATCATTCATGAGATTATTCATTTAATAATAAATGAAACAAAATAAATACAGCATTTCATTAACAACTTGCTTTTGTTAATCTGTATTTTTTACTTGCTACTGAACTCTCTCTTCTTGAATACTGAAAGATGGTGCACTAACTCTTAACGTAAGTCTTTTTCTTACAAGTCTTTTAAGTTTGCTTTTGATATAAAGCTATTGAAGTCCATCATAAAATCATGTTGATAATCCATGTAATACCTCATTAGGCCTTTACTATTCCTGGACTCCCAAGAAGAGAAACATAAAGGGGATGTCCTGCTTTACAGTGCAGCTCTGAATGAGACCTTTAGTGTTAAATAAAACAAGGATACGTATTTTTTAAACTTGACAAGTATTTGAAGACACTGGCATGAATGAAAACACAAACGTACAGCACCTTAACAGACTGTGGATCAAAACCCTCTTGGGGGTTGCCCTGAAGTTCTATGACTAGCCATCTTTTTCGTTCATCTTTTCTTATCTTGGAAGAATTTTTTAACCATCTAAAAAATGAAACTTCAAAAGAGCTGTAAAGACAATGTCTTCAAGTAATGTAAGAACTCTGAAAAGGTTTCATCATACAAAATGGGTACTTCTTTGTAATACTTTTATGACAAAATCTACAATAAATTCTTGTTAAGAACTCTCTTACAAGCTTTGCTATGTACAATGCTCAGAACTACCAATCCTTACATTAATAGAAACAATGCCACCACAGTATGTTAAGAAGAAACTTATTTTTAGATAAAAATGCTCTAAAGATTAAATATTATGAATACCTGGCTTTACCGATAACAGCATATACTGCTCTGAACATTTTAAATAATGTAAGTCCAAATATAATGACTGAAAGAGAAATAAATATAATTCAGAACACACTAATTCTATAAGAAAAAAGGGGCCAAACTGTTTCATTTGCTTTGTCCAGCCCAGCAAATATATACAAAGAGACTCTCACTTGAAAATGCTTACCGCATCCAAACCATCACTAGCCTATACTTTCTATGCAGCATGCAGAGTAAGCTAATGCTCACACAAGTGTTGATTAGACATCTCAGTTAAAAATCAGAATTACACAAACATTGCTACATCTGAATTTTCCCCTTTGCACTATACAACTAGAGTTAATTAATGGAAACAATTACAAAAAGTAGAAAATATATGATGTTTGAAAAGCCTGAAAAGGAAAGAAATTGAAGCAAGTAGGCACTACATGAAGTAATATATATATTTTTATTCTTTTTTTTTTTTTTTTTTCAGTCTGAAGCAGTTTTACAAGGTATTTTTTGTAATGAGAGATGTGAAAAACAGCACCTGTTACTACATACAGACACCTGGATTGACTGATACAGCTACAACTTCAGTATCTCATGATCCTACTCAAGTTTCCTTGGGTAACATGCAGAAACTCTCCACAATATATACAGACAGATTTCAAAAACATGCTCTATTTGGTGAAATAAAGAAGATATTATTGAAAATATAAACCCCTTGAACCTTATCAAAGTTTATCGAAAAGAACATTTTCCTCCACCTTGGACATGAAAATCTCCTGTAGATACCAAAGGGTTCCTTCCTATGTAGCTATTATGCCATTGCTGTCTGGAGATGGTTTTCTACTATTTTTGTCTGACATCTTGCTCTGTTTCAGGATAAAACACTTCTCAAGGAATTATATCATTTCTGGGAGATAAATGACCATTGGAATTTTTCCAATAATGACTATGGTGTGCTACATTTAGCTAAAGTTCCATTTGCTATTATGTTAAATAGATAACAGCACCAAAAAGTCTGGGAAAGAAAAAAAAAAAAAAAAAGTCCCATTGTAGCTTTTAACTAACATGATCTACATGATTATTCAAGACCTCATGGAGCAAATGGGAAACTACTGAATGTCGGGAAGTCTGTAGCTAAGGTCCTCACATCTTGTTGAAAACACAGAAAACACAATCAAATCCTTGCTATGCAGGTAGGATAGTAATGCCTTTTCTAGTACTGAATGAAGTAGCTGAAAGTCAAATGTATTTTGCATTAAACGGCTTTTAGCCACAGTCAGGATATTTCATTTGAAAGGCAATGCCTCCAGTGAACACATGAGGTTTAACTAAACGGTAACCCAGCTCCTAGGTATTCTTAACCTTCACTTTTTGGTATCTTTATCTGTTGTATCTCAGAGAAATGTATTTGCTTGCCTGACAGTTCTATTCCAAAGATAGCAACTAATTTTCAAATGTAGACTGCACCATGACTAACGTGATCTCTATAACTGTATTATTTAACATGTAGAGATGTAAAGACCAAGTATGCTTCGGAAAGAGCCACAGAACAAACAACATTATATAGTGGATGTGGTATATGACATTGTGCTGCTTTGTTGTGTGCAACACTGTTTGACAAAAAACTATTACAAAAAGTTAAGTCTTACTGACCACAAGCTGATATAAAATCACTCTCCGGATTTGAAAAGGGGGAAAGAAAAAAGTCTAAAATTCAACTCAGTAGTTGGGAAAGAAATGGAAAGGAGCTTCTCAGGAAAAAAACACCCCAATAATTTTCGAGAAGTCTAACTATAATGTGCAAGCATAGCAGGTATTGCCTCTTTACAGTTAGTCACAGTGTCCAAGAGCATCTCCCTTTAGGAGGCAGTTCAAACATTTCATGTGTAGAAAATATTGTTGTCTCTTTTCCCCCAAAAAAGATTGTCACATTCAGTTTTATGTCCTTTGATTTCGAGTACTTGAAGCAAAAAATAAAATAAAATAAAATAAAATAAAATAAAATAAAATAAAATAAAATAAAATAAAATAATAAAATAAAATGTAGAAATAAGAAAGTGTCAGTAAAATGTTCTCATATCAGTCTCATGTCTCATGTCAGTCTGAAGGAATACAGTAATTCAAAAAGTACTAATAAAATAATGTGAAAAATGTTTCAAGATATGGAAACCAAAATAATTTTTATCTAGACTCAAGAATTTTGGAAAAAGCAGCCATGTGCCTTCAAACATATACGCAAACAGAAATTATAATGTCCTATATGTATCTTAAGCTCCTCCTCCCATACTGCAAATACATTTTAAAGAGAAAATGACATATATTCTTTCTTCCTCCCTACTGAAAACATTGAATCTATTACTGCAATTTATTTTTTAAAATTATTCACTATTATCAATCATTAATTAAAATTTTTACCTTACTAACAAATATTATTTTGCACATAAAATAGTAGGGTAATTATAAGTGAACGTAGTCAACCAGTAAAAACAGTGGTGATACTAATAAATTATGTTCTGTAATATCAAGGATTTTAGTGTAAGCAGGAAAAACAGACCCAAGAGCTCCGTCTGCTGAGGCCATTAAAACACAGCTTTTCTTAACTACTGTCTCTTAACTTATTGTCTGCTTCTATGCTACTTAATTTTTTTATATGAGGACTAGAGATTTCAAAGTATGTTGAAAATGACTATCATCATAAAGACTAAGCAGACAGTATCCGAGCAACTTAAAGCTACTTCTCCTTACTAAAATTTACATTTTGTTACATTCCTTAATATTTTATGCTTCCTCTGTTCTTACTTTTTCTAGAAATTTTTGACTGGCCACAATTAGAGACAGGACATCAGATGAGAGGCTGTTTTGATCAAACTGAATGTAGTCATTCTTTTGTTCCTATGTAACTGATTTTGAGAAGAGCAGTTTCTCTTTACTTTGCAGATACTTCATAAAATCTCTATTTATTTTTTAAAATTATGATGGTAAGAGATATATCCTCATCTCCTTCTAACTGTTGCTTCTGCAAACACCAGTATTTCATAAGATAAATGATTCTTGCATTTCCTGTAAAGCTAACAGAAATCTGTTGTACTGTATAACAAGAAAGGAGATGACTGTTGCTATTTTTTATTATCAAGAGTTATTCTATTCAATAGTACTGCCTTAGTGTGAGTGATGATAGATTGTACTTCAAAAAATTAGCCAGATAAGCAATGTTTTTCAAGAGAGAATTACTGGTCCTTTTTCAAAGTATTAAAGTATTAAATGGCCAGCTATCCCCAGTGGCCATTTTTTCTTGCTTTAAATGGTATTTCAAGCAATATGTTTAAGAGTAGCGCAACAGTACTTCGAAAAAGCAAAGCCACCATGGATCAAGTAAAAAAGCCCAGAAGCAACACAGTTGTTTTTGCAAATAGTATCTAATTAGGGACAGTGGTGCCATTAAAATAATGACTTTTTAAAATATTATTTTCAAAGATTTATTTCAAATTTCATCAAGTAAGTACACATCTTTCATGTGGAACTCATTCAAAGATACTGACAGGCTTGGAAGACTTACCTAGGTATTCATATTGTCTTGGCAATAAATAACAGCTCAAAGTCTTACAAGGATAATAGGTATTATAGAGAGCGCACACACATGTTTTTTGAAATTACTGTCTTATTTTTGTGAAGTTAAATATTTGCTCAAATTGAATGTTAGCTGGAGTATACTTGAAAGACAACATGATTATAACCACGGTACAGGGAGGGCCACCACATAGGTGTTACATGAGGGGAGGATCCAGAGAATGACAGCACTAGCAGCAACAATGATCTTAAAAAAATTAATACTTTGTGCTGAAAATTTCATTCTCACTGCTGCAGAAGAATGTGATATTATGCTTTGTTCCTAGAAATCTCTTCCTTGTGGGAACTATATCCTAACTGTTCATGAGTAACGCCAGTCTGCCCTTACATGGCAAGGGGTGGTAAATATCACAAAGATATAAGGTCACTGAACTTATTTTGACATTTTCTCCATGTAGTTCTTAAGTTTATGCAACATTTTGCCTCAGCTAATGCCTCCCATCCTCTGCAGGCATCTTCAGCCCTTAATCAAACCTCCTTTCCAAATGATGCAATGAAATTATCAACATTTCAGAAATGATACACATAAATGTATACCACTTGTACAATGTAAAACAGTGCAACTTCGCATAACTTAGCTTTGACAGTATCCATGAAATCTAACAGTCCAAGCATACCATATTTGTGGACAAACCTTATGAGTACGTCATTACTCTTGGGCTTTTGGCTTTATTCTCGTATCACTCAGTTATAAAGATTACTTCAAGAGTGAGGTAATTCGTGATGCACAAATAGAACCTCAGTAATGCAGAGCTAGAACAAAGTTTTGGTATGATGAAAATGATACATATATTTCTTTTGCCTTACATTAGGTTACAGACCTTTCTCCTAACATAATCTAAAAAAATGATACAATACACAAGAAGAAAAAAAGAGAGACATTCCTTATCCTAAACAGGAACCATTAATCTGCAAGAGAACTGAATCGCCTTTTTACCAACATGACAATTAAATTCAATTAAATTAATATAATCACTTCAAACCTATTCCAATTAAAAATCAGATTGTTCTAGTTGACCACTTTCATTTCAGGTGCACTTCTCTATCTTCCCTCCCGCCACTCCCCGTGCCCCCTCCTCTCCCCAAAAAAGTATATATAACCTAAAGCACTACCATAGTGCTAACTTATGCTCATAAATAAATGCTCTACACTGAAGTAGAGTAATGCTTTCTTAAGGTATGAAATCTGAAAGTGTAAAATTGATAGTTGGATGGTTTATGTTTGTGTTAACATAGTTAATCTAGACTTTCATTTATAAAAGCAAAAACAAACAAACAAACAAACAGAAAATCCAGCTACAAAAACATACTTTTTACTGAAATGCTCCCATTTGGCATGCCACAAACACAAATATGTAATTATTTACTGAGGATGGGGCTTATGGCTTCATGTCTAAATTAAAAGGAAAAGCTGATAGAGTCAACTTAGAACACTTCAGGCACATTTAATGGCAAGGAAATCATGATGAAAAATACTAGACAAAGAAGAAAAAAACATTATTGTGACAAAGGTCCTTCATGATTACATTATTGTGTATTACATTATTGGAAGTTTGTGACACAAAAAGAGATCTTATATTGCAATGTACTAATTAATGCACAGGCATATTCTTTATAATTCCTTTATA
>VZSV01000162.1:1209364-1344644 GCA_013398735.1 Nothocercus julius | reverse complement strand
CTTATATTGCAATGTACTAATTAATGCACAGGCATATTCTTTATAATTCCTTTATATATATACATATATATATATAAAATTATATATTTCTATATACAAATATATAAAAATGTATTTTATATAAAAATATAAAATAAAAAGTAAAGTTTTTAAAGACCAAGTATAAGAAGAAAAGCAGAAATTATCACTCCTTCTCCGTGACTGTATATTGACAGACAATAAATTAGATTTCGCACTATCTCAGTTTTGACATACTTCTGCTATTGTTAATACAGTTGCAAACAACTATTAATTGCAAGGATAAGTATTGTGATTTGAAATTTGTGACCTCAGAGAAATCTTTAGTAAGGAGCCATCTCTCAAAAATAAGTAAATAGAGCTTTACTTTAGACCAACATCAAATTAATTTTACTGCAGAGAACGTCTGAGAAACATATTAACTAAAGATATGAAATCAAAGGGGGAGATATGCAAGAAATTCCTGCTACTATTTTGTAGGGTCTTAGATGCTGGAGATACTCTTTTTTCCTCCCTCCCCTCTCCTCCTCCTTCCTTTTTTGGTGAAAGGAAGGTAATAGTCTACATATTTGCTTCTTCATAGGAAACTGCACCACTATATTTAAAAGCTGAGCAGTCGTAAAACTCAGTGAGGCTAAGATGTCTCAGAAGCTAAATGTTTGTTCATCCTGATTGTGCTTTTGTATATAGTGAAATACATCAAGATGCTTCAAAAGAGCAGTATTTTGCATAGTATTTATTGTTGTTAGTAGAGGCTCTGGAATTATGATACAGAAATAGTTAATGCATGCCATTCCTCATGCTGGACTATTTAAAGAAGTTTTTGCTACACCTTTTTTTTTTGTTTGTTTGTTTGTTTTTTAATTTCCTATACCCAGACAGGATTAATATCATAGATAACTAGAGCTGCACAGAAAAATCTCTATCTTTATCTTTTCTGGCTTACCGTCAAACTGCGGGCACTCTATGTAATACTCTTGCTGAAATCTCACATCTACAGAAACATATAGTCTCACAGTGTTTCCCAGGTCTAGTATTGATGCGAACTGTCAGTAAGAGATTTTAAGTTTTCTAGTTGTAAAAATACTGTAGAAAGACTCATCTAGTACACTGGACATATCAAAATCCTTTCCAGGGGAACCCACAAAATCTTGTGTAAAGTTACAGAACTCTAATATACCAGAGGGAACACTCTTCTACAGGCAGGAGGGTGGGTGAGATGAGCTTAAGAGATTTTCTCATCTATAATTCCTGTGATTTTTTTTTTTTTTTGAAGTTATATACTGGTAGCCACTTCAAGTTCTACTGTTATATTAGTCATCTAACATGACACAAATAGATCATTTTGTAGTAACCCTGAACTCTTCTGTATTTCTACAGTGAGAGCTTTTTTTTTTTTTTTTTTTTTTTTTTTTCTCATTAATAACAGTGTTAACAAGTGTTTTGGAAGTAAATGTGCATGTGCACAATTACAAATTTATATATAAGTGTTCAAACATATATATGTAAAAGCATATAATGCAGTATGAAAACGTTTAACTCCAAGATTTCCAAAATGTTCTAAAGCAAAGGTCAAAAAGGTTAGGCTGTGCAGAAACTAGTGAACAAAAGCCAAAGCTATCTTGTTTCTTTATATCCAAGGGAAACAACACAAAGTTCTACAGACAAAAAAGTGGTAATGATTAGAAAGTGGCCATCAATACCTTGAGGTTGGAAATTTAAAGGCAGCTTCTAAATTGATCATTAATGTATTCATGGTACAGCCGGTCAATTCAGGACAATTCTTAGAGTGTCGGGATGCAGCCAGTTTGTGCAAGGAATTTTATAATACATTTCAAAGTGTTAGATACAGAGGAGTAGAATTGTTTACCGGAGGGTTCCACCACCTCTATGCCTATGCTATTAATTTTTTAAATGAATTAAACAAAGCAAAACAAAATAAACTCCACAACCCAACATAAAGCATTATGGAAGAAAGAAATATTGTATATTTGAAACAGAAACAGTAATTTTTGGAAAGCATTCTATGTATTGACAAGTTTTTTTTCCACATCACACACCCAAGCTCATTCATCTGTTTATCTTTTATCTCAAAATATACTCAAAATTGGTGTTTTGCTTCTAGCTCACGGAAGAAAAAGCTGAAAGATATGCACAATTATCTGCTTTAAGTCTGGGGAACAAACCTTCTCTTGCAAATACTAGGTAAGAGCACAATTACAAAAAGTACAGCACTACATTATTCAAAAAGACCATCACAAATTTTCTAGTAGGCCACTAACAATAAACCAAAAAGGTAGATCTTATAAGAACGGAATTTTTAAAATCAAACAATCAAAACTTTGGGGAATTTTTAATTGTAAAATAATAGAATGATCAAAACCTAAATATATGCATTACATTTAAACTGCAGGTTAAATAGATAATATAAACTTGCAGTACTTTAAACAAAACCTCATCTTCTGAGGATTAGAGTTTCCTATTTAGTCGACTGCTATGTGCATTCCTGTTAAAAATGAACTGTGATGGTAAAAAGAAATGGAAAAAGGGATGGGTAATGAATAAAAAAAAAAAAAAAAGAAAAAAAACAGATCAAAAGATGAAAGAAGATGATGTTGAGAGAAATATTCATATGGTGTAAGTGTGAAGAATAAGCCTTTGAAAAATACTTGATAAAATACATTTTGTGCTCTGTGTATTTCTTTTCATCTAGAATTATTCCTTAATGCACACGTGTACCAGAAAATATTGTTAATGGAAGATGTACATATATAAATAAAAATCAATCAATCATTCATCCATCTTTGTATAACTCCTTTTGAGAGTGTCTGAAAGGATTGAACTAAAATAACATGTTTTCAGCTAGAAGCTAGGAACTGTATTTGGTTTAAATTTGGTTAATGAAGCATTCAGTAAGTCCCATGTGGTACGGAATAGTGCTCTATAAATTGAATGGTTTACAAGCAAAGGCCTAGGCCACAATAAATCTCTGGGTAAAATAAAGTCTTTACATGTGGACATAATACAGAGAATTCTGACAAGTAGAATCAATAGGATCTCCGACAAAGGAGAGGAAACACTGGTGTAACTTGGTATGTTAGCAAAAATTGCCAGTTAAGAATATAATCAATTAGGCATTTATCTTCCAACAGTTTTAACTCCTTAACAATACACTTTTTGAAAAGAGGATTCCAATTCTACCTAGTATTTTGGAAAATTGTATGTAAAACAATGAAACTATGTAATGGAAGAATTCCCAGAAAGTCAACAACACCAACAAAGAAAGTAGCAAGACGTGGGATGCAAAACAATACTGTACAGTAGCCTGTAACACACAGAAATGTGCCTGGAGTGGAGCATCAAGTAAGGCACATATAAAGCAAAACTTCCTCATCCTACTCTTCATGGAAACCAACAATCTGTCTATCAGGAATTTCCCCAGAGACAGACATTTAGTACTCCCAGGTGGATTTGTCTTCTGTTATGTTACTGGATTGCACCTTGTAGCATTAAAGAAAAAGATGCCAGATTTTTTATTCTGCCAAAAAGAAGTCTGTATATGTTGTACAGCTAACAGTGTTCTTGGTAACTATTTACACAGCCCTAACATCCAGAATGTATACAGAAAATAACATGCAGAATATATTTAAACTTCCTTGTAATACATTTCAGCTTTCCGAAATTGGTATGAAAAATAAGTGTCAGGCAAAGACTCTAAGAAAATCCCCTTAAAAGAAGACTCATCATGTTATAAAAGGGCACTGAGAACAGACCAAGAACAGAGCAGACTCAACATTGAAAGTACCATCCTCAGCTCATTTTATGATCATTTTTCTGTTTATACACACAGGAAAAAAAAAAAGGAAAAAAAAATTGAAAATGCCCAACCATGCAGGAGAATAAAACTATCCTGCTATTCTTAATTGCTACTTCATCTCACCACTTTTCAGCAAGGTAGAAGATATTTTTCAAGTAGCAGCATGTGGTTCCCTGACAGACTCCACAGGCAGTTACGCTGGGAGTTTTGGAGATTCCTTTACATTGGAATGCTGCCGTAGCTGCTGTATTGGATTGTCACAGCTGCTCAAACAGCATCTTCTCTTTTCAGACACTGTATTCTGAAGATGTCCTTTTGTAATACATATATATATATAATATATATATATAAACACACGTGCACACATGGACTTACATATATGAATATATTCATATGTACATATATATACATATGCATGTCTACATATATATGTGTGCATATACATACACATACACACACATACATATATATATAGTGATAGAAAGAAAGAAAGATGGACAAAGAAATAGGGGTATATATTGTTCTCATGCACATGTATTATACAAGCCTCATTTTTTTTATTAGCAAACTAGCAAATATTTCATGCCAGGCACAGAAATAAACGTATTCCTCTTTATCTGTAATTATTCCTCAAAGCAGACATGTAACAGATAATACTGTTAATGGAAGATACAGATGCAAAAAGTTTTATTTTTAATATTCTAAATATAATTAAGTCAATCTGACTCTCTTTCACTTTGTTTTCAACTTTCTGGTAATTCCTTCAGTATTTCAGAACTAAAGACTGATTTCATAAACATGCACAGTTGTGTTTTTCTAAGCCAGGGCACAGAAGCAATCAAAAGCACAAAAAATAGTAACCACTCTTGATGTCTAACATAAAATAGCATGCAATATATAGGTCATAGGTCATTCCACTGACCATGGAATCAGAGTATAAGCATACATATTTGCATAGCTATCTTCAGAAAAAAACACTCTGTTGTTATTCCCAAATCACTGTGGTTTAAGAAATTAAATACTATAAAAATATATTACTCAGTGATATATAAAAAAAGAATTCTTAAGGAGAATAAAACAGAATTAGTAGAATTTTCACTCAGGAAGAATTATTTAATGCTCTGGATTCACAAAAATAGTCCATCGATTCACTGGTGAACCAGGAAAACATCTAACCTAGAGACTGTGTATTTTGATGAGGATGAAAAATATAGCAATATTTTCCCTGGTCTTGCAAATATGACCTCCCCCTCTCCCCAAACAATGAAGCAAAAGCAGAAATTAAATAGAAAAAATTCCCACCACTGAGAGCCAGACTAAGACCCTGAAGATACTGGTTTATAATGGAAATGCCAACACTGCTAGCAGGTGTTGTTTTATTACAAGATCTCTGCTCCTCTTTTCCATTTCCAAATCAAACCCTAAAGACCTAAGATGAATCTGTTGACCAGGTTTCTTGTCAACTAGTATTTTCAAGAAACTTGACATGGATTTTCAGACTGATAATATCATTCTGTTGCTCCTGCATTTTCCTTCATCTATTTGAATTTATCACTGAATGTGCGTGCACTGGGTGGATACATATCAAGTCTCCATCTCCCCAGAGGACTTCAAATTAGAATTTCTGCGTTGTTCATGGCTTAAATTTGGCACAGAGGAAACAATAAGGACAGGCTTCCTAAAGTAGTGGGTAAGGTATCCATAAAATAGTGGCTCTAGGAGTTGGATCTGAGGAATGAACTAAAGAGATTCTACCACACTTGAACTGGAGCAGGGTAACTTCTCAAAGATCTAGTGCAAGGAATCAGAGTTATATAATAACATCAGCACATAATTTAAAAGAATATTTATGCCTGAAGCTCAGCAAAAATAGTCCGTTGCATGCTAATACCCACAGTATTGCATAGATTTATCCCTCTTAAAGCAGATGTAAAATTTGGGTGAAGATTTTATTTTAAAACTGGACAGGTTGTTAAAAAAAATAAAGTTAGACCAAATTTTGTTCCTCTAGATTTTGTCTATGAAACTTTTAACTAGTAAAATTGTAAAACACAGCAATAAACATTTCTTTATTGTTTGCAAAAGCTTAGTATTCGATGGAGGGTACTTTTCTACTTATTTTGGTTTAAGTTCCTTTCTTTTGCTAAAGACATTCTCTTAGTCATTGCCACAATTTCTGTTATGTTAAAAGAATACAAAAAGAAATGTAAACTGCAATCACTGGGTAATAGTTAAAATGCATTGCCGCTATTACTAATCAAAATGATTTCCATTTCACTCCTGATTAACTATTCTGCTCTATCTTTAATTTTAATTGAAAAATTTTGCAAAGTTGCAGTCAGACATCAGATCAGACATCAAAACAGAGACAGAGAAACACTGTGTAAAGATTACATTGGCTCCTTATGTGTCTTCATCTCAAGGCTGAAAATCAAATAATCAATATAAAGTCCTCAGCTTTACATCTTATCTATCTCCAACAACACTGTGACCCAGTCATGGGTGAAGAACAGGTTCGATACTGGCCCAGATGTAAGAATGTCATTTGTTGATTCACAAATACTAGTTTTGTAAAGCAAATTCACTGAAAAACTCCCATCACCTTTCCATCATACCTGAAGTAATTTATTTTTTAGAATTTAGAATTTAGAACACTGTCAGGTATAATTATGGACAGAGACAATAAGACACACCACCAAAAGCTAATTTACAAACTATAAAAATTTAAATTATTAAAGCATTCTGCTTAAGCCCTGCTTGTTGAGGATTTGAGATGTTTTATTACCTTAGCGAACTCTAAAATACCAATGTCCATCTTATTTCAGGAACCTGGTTTCCTTAAGCTGTGGTGTTGGAGCCTCTCATGTAGCAGACTCGTGAGTCTATCACTGGTCTCGTGCCGTAGATTTTCGCATCTGCTCTACCTTAGCTACCTGAAGTAACTACCATAAATAGGCTCCTAGTTTGTCATGATTTTTAATTCTTCATCCCTGACTATCGTTGGTATAGAACTACAATAATAAAGAACAAAATTAGCCAAATTTCTTAAGTGAGTAACAGAAGTGCTGGGAGGTAAATCTAGAACTATCAGTAAAAACTTTTATTCCCAAAAGCAAAACTCCTGCTTGATATTATCCGAGTTTTTTTTTGAGAAAATTTGTATAATTTTGATCATTAAAACAACTTGAAAATATCTATTATCCCAAGATACAATTCAGAAAAATGTTGTTATAAATTGAGCTAAAACTGGAAAAACTGGGGCCAACTGTTTCATCTATTTCTATTTCTGATTATGATTAAATATTCTATAATGTAAATTGTTAGATTTTTAAAGAATTCTTAGTGAACATTCTTTTATTCCTCATGACTATAACTCAGCATGCGTCCTAAAAAGCTCTCACAAAAAATCCAAGCCTGTCACTCTAAATATAATGCTTTATAAATAGTTCCTTAATCATATTATTCAATTAAAAAATATACTAGAGAAAAGAGAAAAACTGTTAGTCTTTTTTCCTTCTCAGCTTGCTCTTTGGGCTCCTTTATATGCTTTATTTAAATGTATAGTGGTCTTTTGGGAAATCCAGTTCTGTTGTATCACGGTTTCATACACTGTTTAAAAAAATACTAGTCTGGAGAAAGATACTGGGAATTTAATTTAGAAGGTGAATTACCTGTTATGCTTTTACTATATTAAACAAAAGAATTATGTTTTACCAACTTCCAGCAGTAGCAATTTCCTGCCCAATCCCCCAAAACAGATATTTTTTACATTTTTAGCAAGACAATTTTTCAAAAATTATAATTACATCTGTGCAGCATCAGCAAGAGACTGCAAAAACAAACAATGCACAGGTTAAAATTACAAAAATATAGAGAAATAAGGGATGATACATAATGTAAATCAAATTTAAAATCACAAAGAAGGAAAACAGAATCCCCTCCCAAGGGTTTTTAGGTACATCTAATTTGTTTGTTTGTTTGTTTTTAATAAGTAGATTCTGTGCAGAAATTAAAACTCATCCTTTTTTTCCTACTTCCTTCCTTTCTTCTTCCATTCAGTAATAAAACGATCTCAGCACGTAATAAAACGACCTATCCTCTGATTACAGAAAGACTGCGGTCCCTCTGCAGGTCCCCTACAGCAGAGCCCTACCAAAGCCCATAACTGATCCAGCAGCATTTGTCATCTCTGCAGTATCCTCGTTCTAATTCCCCTCCTCTGGTTTTTCTTTCAAACTAGATCACACACAATCTCTGAACAAAATAAGGAAAACAAACTGTTTCAACTGAGGAAAAAGGACACATGGGTAATAAGTGCTGAATATAATTAATTTAATTGCCTTCCTCAAATGATTTAAATTTTTTTTTTTTTGTATTTGTTAGCAATTGTTGCTTGTTGTATATTTTTATTTGTTAGTAATTGGTTTTCCTGAATAATCCTTTTTTTACGTCTTAAAAAAGGCAACAAAATTTTTCTGGAAAGAATTCTCAAGATGGCTTTGTCAGATCTCTAGGTGGCTGTATTTTGAACACTTACTAATTCTACACAATCAACTTGGAGGAATTGTTTATTCTCGTGCTGAATATGTTTTTCACAGATCATATACATTTTATAACAAAAGTCAACATGTGTTTACCACTGGCAAGAAGTCCACTCCACACTTAGCAGAAGAATTTATGCTTGATTTGGTAAAGACTATACAGATAAAAAGAGTAGTTCTAAATCTGGTCTAAATCATTAAAAAATTTGAAATCATTTTAAAAAGATGTTAAAAAAATAGCTAAATATTTCAATAAAACAGGACAAAAGACATTGTTTTTAGGATCAGCCAGTGTACTTTTCCTAACAGAAAAATGAGTCCTACAGAAAAGGATGAAAGTACATAAGCCTTTTTCTTAAAAAAAAAAAAGCCCTTAGTTTACATTATACTTCAGACATCTGGGGAATAAAAATATGCAGTATTAATCTGACTACCAAAACTGTGATTTTATTTCAATTTTATTTTACTATTATATTCACATACAAGCAATATAGTTATTTCAAAAAAAAAAGTGCAATTAATCTATAAACCTTTTAAATATGTAACATTATATTTAAATTAAAAAACAGAATTGCTTAAGTAATAAATTACTATATCAAATCAATTTTAATTCATATACAAACTATTATTCCAATTACTTGCTGCTAAAACAGAAATTTCTCCTAAAGAGTGGTACTAAGTGTATCTTTGGCATTGCTGCTTTACATTTTTGTTTTGAGTTCTGTTTTCATTGAGTTCTGTTCAGCATAAACAGCCTTCCAATAAATTGCCTGAATATAAAATATATACTTGAATTAGACCCTATAATGAGAAAAGAAGACTGGAAAGCGCATGGCTAGTGCAATTGTGAAGAGCACAACAGAGTGTGAAAATTGGGAAGGAATGCTGCGCTGTATCCAATTCTCTTTCCAAACAGCAGCCTCTATGATGTTATTTCACTTCAGTGAGGTTACATTTTAATTTTAGTAATTTTTCACTACAGTTGAAAGAAAAATGAAACCAAAACAAACCAATAAATATGACTAATCATATTAATTACAGAAGTTTCTTCACATTGTGTTAAAATTTCTATCTTCATCTAAGTTCACAAAATATACACTTAGGAGAGTACCCCTTATTTGTAACTTAAAAACTCAGTAATAATGTAGATTTACATATGTAATTCTATTTTAAAACATTTAGACATTTGTAACAGACTGTAAAAGGGATTTGGGTTTACAAAGGCAGAAAGTACTGAAATATTTACTGAAATAACCTAATTAACTTCAACTACAGTTTCCCCAAGTGTTCCCATAGTACAGAAAAAATGATCCCCAGTTCAATTAGAGAGAGAATTTTAGGGTCACTTCTCAGAGAAGAAACAGTAGCTAAACTAACCGAAAAGCATACTAACTTTTTTTTTCAAAGTTTTAATCCCTGTTCTGGTTTTAAAAGAACCCCCAAATGTTTAAAAGAAGAGGAACTTAAAGCATAGAATTAGAATTTATGAAGGACAAATGGGTACAGGAAGGAGTTACTGCTTCTGCCTCAGGTGCAAAGACCACATCAGATGCAAAGGAGTAAGAAAGAAAACTGCTGGGTTTGGATACCTCTAAAGAGAGAATTTTAACAAAGCAGAGGCTTTGCTCTGTTTCCCATAGGTTGTGGGTTTGAAAAAAAAAAAAAAAAAAAGTTATGAAAGGGAGAAGAATCACTGCTCCTTATGACAGGCAACAAGGACTTAGTAAGACTTCTCATTACCTATATCTTACTATGATATCCGTATTTCTTCCCGCTAACTATAACATCAAACAGATTGAAGAGTTTCTGGCCAATTCCATTCAGGCCAAACATCTAACTTAATCCAAGATCTGACCTCTGTAAAGACTTTATTTCAAGAGAAGTGTGTTCTCTCCTGTCCTTACACTGACTGCAGATTGAAGCAAAACTGAGAAATGCCTTATGTTTTGCCTGAAATTTATAGTGCTGTATGACAGGATTACAGGGTAGGGTATATACATATATATCTGTAAACAAAGAGAGAGAGAGTATATACATACCTGTACATACCATGGTTTAGTATTGCTTCAACAGTTTAGAAAACACAGTTTATGCATCTGCATCAGTAAGAGATTTCACTGATGGGACTAAAATATAATATTTTTAAAAGACACATAGACTTCTCCTATGGTGTTTAATTTGTAAACCACTTTGCATGCATGAGAAAATATCCACTACGGCTCCCTCTTATACTTCTATTTCTCACTTGTTATGTAAGCAATATAATAACGACATTTTTCTTATACCTTGGGATATCATGGTATACATAGAATGCCTCTCCTTAAGTTATAAAACTAGCTAGGAAGAGACAAGAAAGGACCTGAGATTTGAGAGGGGTCAACAGACAAGAGGAAGCTGTAAACCCTGAGAGATGAAAAGCACATAAAAATTCAGCTACGAAAAGAATTATTAATGGAGTGAAATGCCAAACAAAACCTCACTTCTCATTCTGTTATTCTTTTATGGAGTGAAAGCAGTGTATTTCTAGATCTCAGCTACGATGACAAAAGATGGTAGGCGCACGCAAAAGGACAAAAGAGCCCATACAAGTATTCCATCTTCTCCACTCTATTTACTGCCTAAGTGAAGACTCCAGTTGCCACATGAGATGAGCAGGATCCAAAGAGACATAACAGGGAGAGAAATTTTAGATAAAAAAGAACAGCGAAGGATATTCATGGAACTGCCAAAACTTCATTCTGGCGTGAGCCAAAAATTAAAGGCTTTCATGCATGGTATCTCTATACCAACCCTGCTCCAGGACCTAGCATAACTATCCACTGGATAAAGGAGAAGGAATTTAGCTTGATACGGAAATCCTCTAATTCCCAGTACACAGCAGTCCTGTACGGAAGGAGTACAAATGCTTGAACGGATATAACAATATAATTGAATAATGACACAGCTAATAAATACTGTAGTATGATGAACAACTGTGGAAAAGGCTCAAGCTCACACTCAGTCATTGGCAAATTCAGTCCTCAGCACAGGGAACATGCAAAGCTGATACAGCCAGCAGTAATGGAAGTGAGCAGAGAGGCATGTGTGATTGCTTTAAATTGCTTTGCTCGTGTGGACAAATTGATGCCAGCAGTGGTACAACTACTGCTGCAGAAGACAGTGCCAAAGCAGTCTTCACATGATAATCCAGTGCCTGTGGAGAGGAGGAAGATGTAATTTTGTGTTTCTTAACCTTCAGCTTAACCAGATGTAATGGCAGAAAAGAGCCTTCTCTTGACGTATAGGGGCTTTTCTCATTCATCACACTGGCTGCATGGGCCTGGAAAGCTCAGGTCTTAAAGTACGATCTATGGAAAAGGAGAAATAGGATGGGCATCTAATTAGGACTGTAATGCTAAGAGCCTTCGGAGTTGTCAAGGCTTGAAAGACCAATGCAGCTTGGTGCACTAGTGCAAATATCTCGTTCTAATCCCAGAAGAGACCTTTGCTGCCGCTGGAGCAAAAAGCTCCAGAGCTTGACTCTCTGCTCTGGTCTTGCCTGAAGCTTGAAGCATAGAAAAGACTGTCCATGAGACTCTCTTGAAAGAAGCACAAACACCCACGATGTAGGCTGAAAATGGGATGCAATTGTCCAGATACAAGGCTGAGCAAGAGAGGCCTTCAGTGAAATCACTGAATGACAAGGAGGATGGAAAAGCAGCTGAGCAACAAGTTACAGCTACTGTAGAGAGTTCCGTCTCAGGAGGGGCTGAAATTGTGGTTATGTGCCCTTTTGTACAGCAAACTTCGAGCAAGCAGAGAGCTAAGGTTAGAGCAGGACAACAGAAGTCCTTCTGGTTTTCAGTCATCAGGCATGAACATGCTCAGTGAAAAGAACTGCGACTTAAGGAACAAGCAGTATGTGTGTGCTCCTAAAGTGTGGTTATATATTTATTGTAGTCTCATTAGTTTCTGGGTAAATTTAGAAATATGGCCCAACCAAAGCAAGAGACCACTCTTCCAACCCTGAACTTCATAACATGTTTTATTATTTATGTAAAATATATTTATCTCTAACTATAAGGGAAAAAAATGAAGGTGATTAATGGGAGTTGGCAGGGTTTTTTTATCATCATCAAGGGACAGTAGTTTATTGACACATATTAAACATGCATATATGTTTATTTTTTCATGTCATGAGGTCTTCTGCTAGACTGTTTGACCATTAAATTGCAGATAGAGCAGGATGTGCCTTACAAGTACAATGAAAAATATAAATCATTGATGTTTCAGATACATGCACTTAAATAAAATGTGTATTTACTCGTAATTCACACACTATCCGTTCTTTTAACATATACAGCATCATAGCATATGTGAATCAGTAAAAAAGTCCTTCATTTTTTAAATAAGGCACATCTGTCTAGGCTCTCATTAAAAAAAAAAAAAGAAAAGTGCAGGACACAAGAAGCATTGCTTTTCCAAAGGAATAGCACAGAAATACATTTGCTGTGTCTCTCATTCTCTGAAAGAGATTAAGATTCAAGCCTTAGAATCTCCACCTTATAATAACTGATGACATCTACATTAAAAGACACTCAAAAATCTGTTTGCTGCTATAAACTTTATCGAGACTGATAGGCTAGCAATCTAACTGATGACATACAGCACACAGAAGCCATGAACTGGGTAACTGAATTTTCTTGCCATAAAACATTACTGGTTAAAAAAGAAGAGGGAGAAAGTAAAAATTTTACTTTCAGCTACATCTCTTCCAAAATCAATTTCAAAATTAAGTACAATATTAACTCACCCGCCAACGGTTGTGGTGCTGCCGTGGGGCAGAGAACCTTCCAGAAGGGCAGGCTGGGCCGGCCCACCACGGCACCAGCCAATGGCCAAGTGCCGTGGGGCTCCTAGCCAATCAGAAGCGTTCATCAGAGAACACGCTCATGAGCCTCTATTCATACTGCGATCACGTAGTGGCTACCGCCAGGCCATAAGAACTGCTACCTAGTTACATTAAGACTTAATTAAGTAGAAATGTCTATCTTATGACTGAAGAACTGGCATCTCAAGCTTGCAAGACCCCAAAGAGTCTTCCAGTAACTGCAGATCTGAGGCATTGTAGCTGGGGGGTTGCTGTAGAGTAACTCAAGTTGACCACAAACCAACTTTCACTTAAAAATGAAGGAGACAAGGCAGCCCTCATTTTAAGGCTATAAATAGTCAGAGATCTTGAAAACTCTGGCTGAGCAGGGCTCTGCCATGTAAGCTGACAGTACATCGGACAGGTTGCCACTTGAAACCATGTTTTGGCGGAAATATATAGAAACTGACATGTCTGCTTGAAGTATTTCACTTCTGATGAACTAGCATCTGCATACCAAAGAATGGCCCTTCATTGGATGTTGACTTATTTTAAGCTGAAAATGCCATTTGGAGACAGAAAGAGAAAAGCATCTGTTAGGCAACACGTATACAAAATGCATTAAAAAAAAAAAAAAAGTTCAAAGTAATCTTGAACAAAGAAAAAAGAAAAACAGCATTTTGAGATCATAAAGCAAAGAGACAATCTGCTTCCAGACTCTATTATTCTTCCATTAGACAGCCTTAGTTTGTTGTTTCCTTTTCTTACCTTTTGTTTTGTTTCACAAAAACCCTGAGGAGTTATTCCTAGCAAGTCTAAATTCAGTGTCAATTTTCTCCTGACAGACAAGAAGTGAAAGGATGCAAGGACAAAAGCTGATTGACATTTAAGTCATATTTGCAATACTGCATTACAAGAAATGGAGGGAAAAAAAAAGGGTGAGGAAAAGCCAGAAAAGAATTATCATAGTGAATACACAGGAAGTTTAGAAAATACCGCAGCACATATGCCCTAATTGCCATTATACAGTAGCATTCAAAATGAAGAGTGAGTGACATGAAGTAGGACAAGTCAAGAAAAAAATTATAGTGAAAGAAAAATGATCATTCAGCCGAGGATAATAATCCCACCTCTGAAAATTTGCTTTTCTGTATCTTTCCAAAAACAGGGTGAAATCCGAGATCTAAGTAAGACCAAGACCATAAAAAGAAATCTTACATTCCAGATTTATCTTTTATTTTCCTTTGCTCTTCTTAATCTCACAATGCTGTATTTTTCAAAGGCTACTCTCTAATATGTGCTTGCATTAGGTGCAAGCTAGCTGTGTTTGTGATATATTCATACATATATATATAATGATGAAAATAAATAGATTATTTATATGCCGTCATCTAATTCTCTACCATATAGGCTTAAATATAAACCTCTCTTAAAACAACAACAACAACAAAATGACATACCTAAGCTGAAGCCAGCCTTCTACAGCAGGGAAAACAGAGAATTGTGCACAAACATGCTAGGATTGTATCAGTGAGAGGTATTCTCAAGAACACTTGGCTTGCCTTCCTAGTGATTTAATTGTTTTTCTTTCATAATTTTTAAATGAGTGGGTGAACTTAAAAGCTGGCTAGATATTTAAACAGGTTATTTATTCTCTTTGCTGTTCACTAGACTAAAAATTAAGTCAATTTTAGAACACAGTAAGCAAAGTCAGTATCTCTTTTAGCTTGCATTTTTGCATTTGTGAATTAAATTTATTTTAAATTTTTGTAATCAAAACAAACTTGCTTACACTACAGAAATATTAACAACTTTAAGGAACTCATTTATCTGTTTTCAATAAATGTCCAAAATATCAAAGAAATGCCATGGAAATTTTTAAAAGCTTTTCTATGCCATAAGGTTTTCTCTTTATTTTTCTGAAGTAGATCAAGCAACTACTCTTTGCACATTACTTACATAAAACATTGCAAAGAATACATCTTCTCTTTTACATGTCTTTTTTATTTCTAAATAATTCTGATTGCACAGTAGTATATATATATATATATACAGCTACAATATTTAATTTCTCTTCTTGTGGAGGTTGACATTACAATTTGCCTTGTGTTGCATAAAAGCCTGCAAATGCTTTAAGATCAAAGAAAACAGAAGAAAACTGTATCCAGAGACCAGTAGGCTCAGCAATAATTTATTCTTGAGACAAAACAAGAAATAACTCCTAAGTTGAATACAAAACTGAAAACAAATTCTATAATCATTATTTCCCAGTGTTTTGGAAAAGGACATTATGGTATTACTCTGGCCAGTAATATATTCCTACTAACAAGGACAGTATAACCTTAATGATCTGAAACTCGTTTATCTGTTAGACATAAGATTCAGTCACATAAATGAATTGTGGATAAACCAGGGTCACTGAGCAAAAGATCCTGCAGAGTCTATAAGCTCCACAGGACAGAAACTCTCTCCCGCCGAGCCTTTCTTCTAAGAAACAAGTAAACTCTGCAGGCTCTAACATTTCTGTACACAATATTTTAAACACAAAAACCAGATGTATTGAAGCAAGCCACACCAAACTTAGAAATAACTATATGTTTTGGTTATTACAACTGTCCAGTTACATGTGTTTGTTTTCTTTGTTCTCTTTTTTTTTTTTTTTTTTTAATTGTGGCATTGCTAGTTCATTTCTAGTTTTCATTTCACATTGTTTTAAGGAATTTTTTTTTTTTTTTAGTATTTTGAAAAGTCTCAGTTATACTAGACTGAAGGCTAGAATAAACTTTATTATGCAATGCTTTACTGCAAGAACAATGCATTACTGTAAAAAGGATCAGTTACAGACTGAGCTATTTACTCTCTATTTACTTCTCTGTATGTTTAATGTGTTTACAGGGGTATTAAAAAAAATAAAATAGGGACACCTATGACAAGAAATACCACAGTGGTCTTCGTAAATGAATGACAATTCAAAGTAAAATAATCAGTGTAGTGTATTAGTATATAACAAAAATTGTTCTAGCCTAATAAGAATTCTTTACATATCATTTCAAAGTACTTAGTTTTAAAAGAATTTATTTTTTTAAAAGAATTTTAAAAGAATAAAAGAATTGTCCTGCAGGGGATATCTGAAGGTAGACCCATCTACTATTCTAATACCCTGTAATAACCAAGATAAGTGAGATTTAACAACTCCGCAGGACTATAGTTTGTATCCTGCTTGGAAATTATAAAGTACAGCAGCAGTCAGCCCTCTTCTTTTCCTGTGGTTCCTGTGAAAGAGTTGTATATTTATTACATACTGAGCCTTTTTACCCCAACACAAAAAATTCTGATATTGTTTATGATTCCTTTTAAGAACTCATGTGCATTGGAAACACATGGGATAATTTTCTATAGATTTAAATCAGAAACCACACCAGGAAAGTAAAGAGAAATAATTAAGAATGTTTCACACATCCATAGATTAATTACATTTGTCTTTAGGTAGAAAATGCTTAAAGTAGAAACTGGCAAATTTCAAGAATTTCTTTAATCAAACATTGGCAAAATCTACCGTCCTCACTGATGCCTCAATACCCATCAGGAGAAAAAAATATCTCCTACAAACACACTAATATGCTAATATACTGACTTTTTAAAATGAATTATGTTTGTGCATCATATAAGAAGCTACAGCAAGCTGGTGAGTTCTAACCCTGCCTGGGGCAACCCTTCTACCTGGCTCTCCAGCTGCTGTTTTTTAGGGAGCATAGGAAGCAGGGATGATTTTGCCCCTGTCCTTTCACACTAATCCTCTTCTAGTCGTGAAGTCTGATGGTTTATACAGCCTTCCTCCCGTCCTGCTGAGCAAGGGATTGGTACCTCAACTCTCTCTGGCATCACCTGGCGTCTCAGGGCACAAGAAATGCCAAAGGACATGTGGCACTCCCAATGGGAAGGTGACATAGCACTGTATCTGGGAAGAAAAGCTGGTAGTGACAGAAGTACAGGGAGGAGAGGGATGGTCAGAAAGGACAGGGAAGGTTTCTTCGGACCTTAGATACAGGCGAGGGGCTAAATCTTGACTGTGAATTGGCAGTTCCAAATACATTTAGAAGAGTTAGCAGCACTGATTACTCTCCGAACACATGCGCATGCAGACAAGAAAATCTAGACCACTATCTCTTTTTTAAAACCACCTGTAACTTTTTGGTCAATTATCACATTAGATATTAAATACTGACAAAGCTACATGTTGTCAGAAAATGTGACTTTTATAAATTTGTAGTTCTCATAACTGGTAAAAGGAAAGCTGAAAAAATGAATTAAACTCTTAAAGAATGCGTGCAACAACATAAAGTTTATGCTACCTACTTAAAAATAGCAAGATGGTAAAGCTTCATCTTTCCTAAAAATGGCAACAACTACAATAATAAACTACAAAACCCTGTAGCCTGAAACAGTATAAACCCTGTTCAGCATCAGCTGACAAACTGGGATGAAATCAATGGGAGTTTTACTGCTTGCTATGATTTTACTCCGTTTTCATAGTAGTTGTTTTCTAAACTAATACTTGAATTCATTTATTATTTTTAAGTAGCACAGTATTTATAACAGCAGCATGTAGCAGTATGAAGAGGATTACCCACTCTTCTGATTAGGGCTGCATTCTGCAGTTAATTAACTAGTAACACATAATCACATTATGGTAGAGTTAACAAGCTCATCAACATGGTTTCCCCGCGAACAACAGCCTGGTAATAAACATCAGGCTCTGCTGCTGGCTCAGAATCACTGCTAGAAGAAAATGGTAATTTCTGTTTCAGCCACATTCAAATCTAGCGGGAAGCAAGAGAATCTGGCCAGAAAGTCATCACAGAGCGCTCCAGAAGGACACACTGCGAACTGAGTGTGGCTTGCTCCCTGTAAGGTTGAATTTGTTTTTAGTAGAAGGGAACATGGGCAGTAAGCCTGAAGAGCTCTAAGCCCTTAACAGAACATAAGCTATTGCTATTTGGAAAGATTGCTTTGCCTGGAGACCGAGCAGGTGTGCTGAAGCAATTGAACATACAATCTTTGCCTTTACTGTCAGATATGGTAAATTCTATTTTCACTTTATGTCTTAGTGCTTACTGGAAGTGACTCTGGATAGTCACTGTCTCAGCATTTGCAACTGAAAAACGGTCTGCGTGCTGTGCTAGTGATCCGGTGCAACAGTGTCGAGCCATCATGCCAGCAATGCAAGGCTTCAAAAGCCGTGCTGTAGCATCTCAGGCAGAAACTGCTTCAGATCAAAATACAAGTGTCTACACTGAGACGAGTGACTAAATTTTTCTATGAAGTTTAAAATGCATAAACTGACCACAACCCAAATTTGAGTGTTGCACGCCATGGCCTTAAATAGAATACCTATGTGTAAGAACCTATCTGCCAACTACAAGAAGTACTTTGTAGCTTCAGATTGTGACAGATAGATCAGAAATGATGGGCTACAAGCATCACTATAAAGTTTTGTACTGGCAGAGATTTGCACCGGTGCTGACAGTGCTGTTCAAAGCTGGACTCTAGATCATCGTAAATGACCTTGACTGCTAAAGCTGAAAACGAAGGATATGAGATAAAGATGTGGAAATAAAAAGCCAAGGTCAAATAGAACTTGCTGAATATATCACACTCAGGTCACCAAAAAAACGGGAGTTGTTTTGCAGATTACAGTGTATAGGTAGATGAACCTATGCATCACGGATGGGCCCAGTAATTCTTAATGCATTTGGCCTGTAAGCTTATCAAGAAGTTGCTGAAATGATAAGCTACACATAGAAAAAAAAAATCACATCTGTACAGTCTTTCTAGTAAAACTAAAGCACACATGAAATTATTTAAGGCATTGAAAATTTCTTTTACCTGTATGGTTCTACAGGTAAACTGTCAATAAATGTAAAAACACTCACTTCTTAACAGTTTTGAAAAATCTGCACTAAGAGGTTTATAATAACAACACAGATCATATGCTTATTTCTCCATATCATACCTAATAGCCTATAACATCATTTTCATTTACAGTTCACTAGAGTTAAATTTAAAGCATGATATTAAAGACCAGGTTTCCTCACATTTAATTAGGCATTAAAATCAAATGTGAACTGGTCTGTACGGAGTTAAATGCAAGCAAATGAACCTTTGCAGGCATATTGGAACAGGTTTAGCAAAACTCCAACTAAAAAGGAACTCCCCGTGAAGATGTGTAATGTGTTACAGGTTTACATTGTGCACTATGACACCTTAGTCACTGTAAGAGAGCAAAATAAATTGCATCAAGCTTGTCTGATGGCTTTATTCAGACAGAAGTCTATTTTTGGAAATGATGGCAACATTTCAGTCATTTTAACAAAGCGAGTATCTTTGGGTATGAATTACCCAGCATCAGTTTATGGTATAGTAATTAATTTTCAGGAACACAAGGAAAGTAAGTATAACTAAATAGTCTGTACGTTTTCAGAAAACAGAACACGTCACTGAAAGTTGCCATTCTGGATACCATGATATTTTTCATCAGTGGTAGCTTTACTCATTAAGTCCAAGAAGAAGCCGGCCCATTCCTCCCAGTGAATGAATAACATAAACTGAAAGTCCCCTGCATTTGTATCAACTTCGTAAAAAAAAAAGTTTCAACACATATTTGTCTTTTTTTTCATTTTTTGTCAACATTATACATCAGGAGATCTCAGAATAGGTTCCCTACCCACCAAAGAAAGAAAGAAAAAAAAAAAAAAAAAACCCAAACCATAGCGTCTTGTAGGAATATACCTATAAGTTTTAATGTAACTTTACTTAAAATAAAATTACCCTGAAATTTCCAAACTTTACAAGACAGGAAGCTTTACTTTATTGTGTGCTCAGTTATTCGTTTATCAGTTTCACATTTTAGTGGCTGAATAAAATGAGATATAACAGAAGCTCCCTACTGTGTTACATCTAGCTGCATATTGGCTGTATCTTAGAAAAAAAGAAAGTGATTCAGTGATAGTAATGACATTTTTTGTTTGTTTTTGTTTTTAATCCTCTGGCATCAGGTTTAGAAGGTCATATATACAGAAAATTTTGTAGGCTTCTACTACATGTGCTATCTCTTTACATCCCCTCTTAAAAAGTCTCCAGCCTGTTGGAAGTGTTACTACTGAATTCAGCAAGAAAGCTTATTGAAATATAATTGAAATGAATTTGCTGCAAACCCAGCAATCTTTCTTTGATTGTGTTGCTTTTCCTTTGATAATTCTGAATTAATGCAAAATAGACATCGTTTAGCCAGCAGTCTTCTGGGTCTAATTTCACTGTACTTTGAATTTGTGCCACAGGTTCCCAGAGTATACAGAGAACACTGCTATTATAGGCAGTATCAGCAGAGCAAGAATGAAAGAATGATTTGTGTCAGAGCTGAGGTTGCTGAGAGGGTGCAAAGGAGGATGCAGAATGACTTTTTTACATGATCTTTCTTCTGCAAAAATCTGAAAAGCTCCTGTGCTTGGTACATGGAGGAAAAGAACAGTATGAATTTAGGCTTCAGGAGCAAAGAAAAAACAACTCGGCAACTCCAACCACTGGTTCATCAGTCTGTATGCCAGTCTGATACAAAAAAAAAAAAGTCTTTGAAGACTGCAATTACTGCTCAAAGTTTGAAACCTCTAAGAAACTTTACTCTTTCTTCTTCTTTTTTTTTTCTTTCACATAAGAAGTTCAAATCCACAGTACTTTTAAATAAGAGCTATGTTTAAGAAAAACATAGCTAACTACTAAGAGAGGAGTGGTAGAGTGACATTTACCATGTTAAAGAGACCTGAAATGCCCATTTCAAATGAATTGTGCTACACATACTTTCAGAGACAAATGACTTCTAATACAAATGGCTTTCAAATATAAACTTGAAGCAGCTGGTAGCACTTTTTTAGTTTATATATGTAACCACTGAGTTTGTTTCCTAAGTTAAAAATGTTGATAGACTTCTCATTCCCAAACAATATTGGTTTAGCTAAACTTAGGCATCAGGAAATGCCTTGCAGCTAATGGATACGAGCTGTAATAGCAACATGAATTCTACCTTTTACCTGATTCAGGATGCTTTATCTCATCAAGATAATAGTAATGGCTTGATAATGACCTGAGCATTGAATTAGTACTCTCCTAACAGCTTAGTACTCTGAAGAGGGGAAATTGCTAGTGAAGGAAATCCTCACTCAACACCAGCTCTTCTGGTGAGGAACATAACTGAGCAACCAGGGAAGGACCATGGCCCTTTCCATGTCGACAGATCCCTTTCATCATTATCCCTATGGGAAAAGGTTTATCTGAGTGCAACATGCAGTTCTACAGCAACTTCTGAGACTTCAAAACAGGAGAACTCGCACAGTAGTTAAACACAGAGAAAATGTGCCTTTTGTCGTTTGGTAGCTATGACAGTTAGCAAAAACACTTCATAGGATAACTGGCTTTAGACACAATATTGAAGAATTAAAATGTCATATGTAATGATATTAGTGATAATGCTAGGAATAATCTCTCTTTCCTGAGCAATACAGCAACTCAAGTGATGATTTACTAGTTCTGAAAAACATAAAACAACATTGTAGAGTCATATTAGGGGAAGAAATGTAGGCATAATTTTCTACCTAACAGAAAAGCTCTTAAGCTCTTTTTTAGTTACAATACAACTGGTCTTCCAGATCTGAGATTCTGTTCAAAAAGCACAATTACATCTGTAGTTCTTATGTTTCCCCCCCCCCCAAAAAAAAACCACTTTCAAAATGTAAATAAATGTAACTGGTAATAATAGAATTTTCTAAACATCTAGGAATATTTAACTGCAATATTCCATATATTTCCGTGGGTATGGTAATGAATTCTGGCTGAAATATAAATACCAGAATTAACCGGTCACTATCAGTAGACACATATTAATATGATTAGCAGATGTATTACTGTTTAATAGAATAAGGTTCAGAAGTGCACCTTACTGCTTTAAGGAATTGAAGATTAATGTGAAATGTAGAGAAGAATTCAAAACTTTGCCCACAAAACTATGGAATACTTTTCTGGTAATTTCCAAAGCAGTAATTTCTGCTTTGGTCCAAATAAACCTCTTTTTAACATGAAGACCACAAGCAAATGCACACCCTTGCTCAAGGACATCAGAGGTACTAGCTATCCTAACCATAGATTATACATGTAGATTTTCTGCAAAGTGCAAAGGCAATTAGTAGCACAATAACAGTTTAAAAATTTGGGGAAAAAAAAAAAAAAAAATTGCCCACTGCACCCTTGCGGTCTGGGTTTGCATGAGAAGCTCTGGAAAATAATTTGATGGACATCTCCTCCTCTTCTTCTTTCTCCTGCTGCTCNTTACTATAACAATTTAAAAGGCTAAAGTGGCACAAAGATTTGAAAATATGCATTAGGGTACACTAAATGTGATACAGATCTGCTGCAATACATAACAATTTCTGCAAGACCAGAGACATGACTAAAAAACAGTTTGTGGTTGACAGAGATGTAAAAGTGGGCCTTGATAGCACAGAACAAAACAAAGAACATTTCACCCAGAATCAGAGTTAAAATATACACAGCTTATTTGAAATTATCGGTACCTCTTCCTAACATTGCAAGTGCTATTTACATTATAATTACGCCTTTTCATTTTTTTCAGAGAAGTGATTGCTGTAAATTATAAGGATATTTTCTAAGAAATAAAAATTGATTTGCTAAAAGGCAAACTGACCATAAAGACACACATTGATTTATAATATAAAAGTCTAGCAGGTGTTTTGGGGGGCTATTAGGTAGCCATTTAACAACAATAGCAACAAAATCCATTTTCATTTCTTATATATGACTATTTTGAAAAGAAAATACACACTTCTATGTAAGATAGACATGCACTAACCTGGAAAAGATAATTTGAGTAGTCAGCAAATCCCTACTGGCACAAACATAAGGAGACAGTGGCCAGAAAAATCTGTCTGGATTTCAGAATGTTTAACACTTACCAGGGAAATAAAAGTGTCTCTTGCTAAAATCTCAGCTGTCACATTAGCATTATATCAGTGCCTACTAGCAATGACGGCAAAAGAGAGTTAAAGTTTTTCACTGTAAATGATACTTTTCAGAGAGTTTAAACAACAAAAGGTAGCTCTGGGCTAAAACGTGGTATATTACCTATCTGTGAGACAACATTTCTTTAGGCACTTCTTTTTTAATTCCTCCACTCAGAGGTCCAAATCCTAATCTTCAAAAGCAGAGCCTAAGTGAAAGGAATAGGACAGACTGCTCAAGCACAGGGCACAGAATATGGAGCTTGCAAGCACTGCAGTCTCGCCTTTCTTGATGGGCCAGTCAGAAAGAAAAATAACTCCAAATACCTTGAAATTCCTCCAAAGTTCCTTCAAGACTTAAGCAACCCATAGGTTTTTAGTTGGATTAATAGCTGATTTCAGATATTTCAAGGACAAAACCCTTTCAATATTCTAGCATAGCCCCTTTTTCCTTCCTGCTAGTGTAAAAGAACAAAAATTAAATTTACCACTGAGAGAGAGATCTTACTGAAATATTTATATTTTCAAAGAATAGCTCTCGAAAAAACGTCATGCAGGTTTACAGTTGCCAACTCAAAATAGCACTGCAGTTAAGATGTATTAGTGGGAGTAAAACTGCAAGCTGAAAAATGCTTAACTGTGCATAAGTAATAAAAAGGTAAACAGTTGTGTTTTGTTCAAATTCACAGAGCAGAGTTGCAGCTAAAGGTAGTGTAATTCATACACTATTCTTGAAAGGCAAACTGAAGAACAAACGACTCCAGTCACAGTAAAACATAGCGAAGTTATAACAGATTCTTCATGGAACGTTTCTGTAACTACCAGGACATCATTCTGCACCAAGTTGCCTGATGGGATAGGAGACATCCTCTCTCTGCTGTAACTGGTACGGCTGCTCCCTTACAAAGCAACTATAGCACAACGGTAATTACTGTCAATCATAACTTTAACCTCTGTTGTTTCTCCATATATACCTATTTAGCATATTATTACTATCATAACCAATCTTGCATAATTGTAAGTAGTTTCTATTTCTTAAAAAAAAATCAGGGAAAGAAAGAAATGAAAATATCCCCTCGGGTCCAAGAGATTCCAAAACTGTATCCATGCTGACAGATACTCCTGTTTATATGGAACCCTAATTGCCATTATTAAATAAGATGCAACTTAAGTACAGTGACATATTGCAGATGTGATTATTATAGGCTAAATTCATTCTTGGTAGCTCTTTTTGTATGTAAAAGGCTTATCATCAGGATCAAACAGGAAAAATAAAAATCAGAAATGAGTGAAGGCTTCAAAAGGTCACAAAAGTGGATGGAAAAGCACCAACAGGACAAACATTAATGGAGTAAGAGACAAAATACAGATGCTGAAAACAAAGCATATGAAAGGAATATCTTTAGAAAAAAAAAAAAAGAAAAAGAAAAGTATAATAGCCTGGAACACATTTACACATCAGATTAAAAAAGGAAGAATACCCTATTGTGCAACACAGACCACACCAGGAAAGGACTGAACCTAAACTGCTGTTCAGATGGTGCAGCTAAACAAGCAGTTAGTAAATATCACATCCTCCAAAGCATGCATGAACCAAAGTGAATTACATTGCTCCAAAACACTGACATTTTTTTCCACAAAATATGAAACAAAAACAGTTCTGCTATTGAGCCTTTTAAACATTTTTGCCAGTTAGAAAAACAGAATTCATCCTTCACAAGAAAGGGCATAAAAATGATCCTGTCTTTTTACTAAAAGATAAAAGCCTAAAGATATCATCAGAAAATCTGTAAATGTTAGTCAGCTGTTAGTAACTATTGGCCCAGTTTATACAAGTATTTTGGATTGACATTTGCTATTGGTCAATGCCAATAAGTAACGAGTTGAATACTTTGCATCATTATTAAAAGCAAGGCATCGAGTGGAACGTTAAGGTGGACAAAACTGTGCTTAACTCATTACCATTAGCCTGTAAGAGAGAGTTAATAGAAGACTTTCATACAGTGCTAAAATCTAATCCAAACAGAAACCCATTTGATGACATCAAATTTAGTAGACAAACAAGAGAAGAAAAAGCAGTGCTGAGAACACACTTCTCTGGTCTACTTTAGAAAGCTGAGCCTTCAACAAGACAACTTAAACGCTATGTATTTGAGCATAGCTTGATTTGATTTTGACATCTATTTACACGTCTGAGGGAAAGTGCACCTTTAAACTTTAATGTAGCAGCCTCATCTACAGAGCAGCAGAAAGCTAGCTGCTGGATGGATGAATCTTGCCGGAGACGGCGAGAAGGTCACGTCAACACCAAAAACACGGAAGAGACTAACGGAGGAAGACGACAAAAATTTCATTCACAAGTCTTCACAAGTGGCAACTGCTCAGTTCAGTAAGAGACTATATTTGCACTCAGTGTGATGTATCACCAGCTAAAATTAACTTTCAGTATTTCTGAGTAATTAATATGACAAAAAAATAGGTGAAATGCATCTTGACAATTGAATTTCTATGTATCCATTTATATGACATAAAACCATGCTAAAGACTAGTTAGGGTGAAAAATGACTCTAACAAATACATCACTCATTGTTTGCAATGATGTTTATACAAGAAAGTAGTGGAATTCAGCACCTGGTGTACAGAAACATTTGCTCTTGTCTTTTATTTTTCCGAAGTAGCCAAATAATTAATTTTGCATTTAGGGCAGTTCCAATTAGCTTCTGATTTTCTTTCTCACATTCTTCTATAATATTTTTCTAATAACTGCTAAAAATGTACACTATTTGCTTTCAAAATTTAATTCAATTTAGTGTGAAAAATACATAAGAATGCCTACCGTAGTTATTTGTAAAGCTTAACAGTTTTAAAGGCAACACTAATTCCATTATTTCAAGAAAGAAGCAAGGAGGAAACACAGAGATCAAGTGATTTGCCAAAGGTCAAATATATCAGCAGAATAGAAGCCAGAAGTATATAGAATAGTTGACTCATTATTAATTAGCATTACATTCTAAAAACTACAGGTAAAGATCTCTTGCTGTGTAATAATGTATCCTAATAACTCTCAATGGGAATATCCACTTGAAGGAGAAAGGAAGTGGTGAGAAAATGAAGAGTAACAAATCATTAGAATCAGATATTATTCACTCAAGAGTTATAAAAGAATTCACAGATGAAAGCTTATTTACTAGCAGTGATGTATTATCTTTCACCTAAAAGTGCAAAATAGCGTGAGTTAGAAGATGCAAAATGAAATGAAAATAAATTTGAAAAAGTTAAAATGGAGATGAGGGAAAAAAAAAAAAAAAAAGTCTGAGCAATCCATTGGGCAAAGTAGTATAAACTACAACAAAATCTCAAAGTAGATTCTGAATAAATATGGGCTACTTTGGAAGAGCAAGGATGGCTTCTCAAAAGGACATTCTTGTTTTGCAAATATAATGAAATATGTTGAAGTTTTGAACAAACTTAAAAATAGGGGTCATTTTGTTCTTAAAATCTACATTAGCTTTTGCTAAAGTTTCGAACCAAAGCTTATTAAAGAAAATCAGCAATATAAAAAAGAAGGTCATTGCATGCATAAGTAATCTCCTAAAGGCTAAACAGTAAAGAGCAAGAGTAAATGTCCAGGGCTTGTATTGTTACTAGATTTCTGCAAGGACCTTCTGGGCCTGTGCTGCTGGACATGAAATCTAGTGAGAAATGCTGCTGATCAGGAAGAGTCATTCAGGGGTAGGAAGGACACAGAACGACAGCGAAGAATCCCAGAAGGAACCTATAAGGCTGAGTGACTAGGAAATATAATGGCAGATTAAATGTCATGCAAATAAATGTGAAGTGATACACTAGGGGAAAAAAAAAAATCTAACATTGCATGTAAAATAACACTGCATAGGCCTGGAGCTGACAATTACCATGCAGAAGTGAGCTAATAGTTCCATAAAAATGTTGAATGTTAGGAATTTGGAAGAAAAACAGGGGGAATCATTTTGAAGTGGTATAAATCTACATATGGCATACAAATTTCAGAAAAGGGGAACAAAGATGATTAAAGGCAGTTGACAGCTTCTGTAAAAGAGGTAGAGAAGGTCTTTTCTTCCGAAAAAAAAAGATCTCTTAGGAGGCATATAGAAGACGCTCACAAATCATAGGTGCCATAGAGGGAGTGGAGGTTTTCTGTTTTTTCAGCACAATCTAATCCAATCCAGTGGGGATTCAAATGTAGTTAGAAGAAACCATATTCAAAACAAAGGAATGGTTCAAAATGAGTAGGGGACAAACCTTGTGCAACTCCATGTCAACGGACACTGCATTCCAGAAGTTTAAACGGACTGAAGGGAAGAGACTCACGGAGGAGAAAAACAACAACAAAGTGTTTTAGCCTATAGAAAATATATTTATCCAAATAAAGTTCTTGGCCTAAAACAGTTAGAGGCTGGGAGAATGTCTGGAAAACTATTATTTGTTCTTTTTTCTGTGCATTTATCATCAACTGGGACAGAATGGTGGACTAGATGATTTGTAGCCTAATCCAGTATAGCCATTTGGCTCATACTGTGCATTTGCTACAGCCTACCCTTATATAGCTCCCACATCATAGCACAGATGCCTTTGAGGCACCTAATTGTCTTTATTAGCAATATGTCGAAAATAACTGGCTCTCAGTTTTGGATTCCTTTTGGGGACAGTAGAGAAGAATACCCATAAAATACAGGTACTGCAGTGCTACACTTCAAAGCACACACCGCTGTTATTAGGTAAAGTCTGAATCATGCCAGCAATGTGTTTTTTTTAGTTTTTTTTCAAAGGCTTTTGCATTATGCTTGCAATAAAATATCTTGCTGCAAATGCTAAGTTATACGGGGATGAGTAGACAAGTGTAAACATGGATAACAAGAGTCTCCTAAGGTGAGTCATGTTTTGCCATTCAAGAATACCTCTCGGCAACAATCAGAATACCGATCAGATCAAACACAACTTGCTCCAAAGCTTTTAAAATGAAGTAACATGGCTTTATAATAGCATTGAGTAGTAACACTTCATTTAATATGTACATTAATTATTGCTGAATTATAACGGAGTTCCTAAAAAGATTTATAATGTTCACATTAATACTAAATGAATTCATTATGATCTGTGTAATTACAATGAATACTAACTAAATTAATGGCAGTTAGACATGTTAGAAGAAGTGTCACACATTTACTTGACTCATTCCAACCTGAATATATTTTGGTATTTCACAGTCATGTGCTTAGCTATTTGTTAATATTCACTGCACAATTAACAACTTTACTGTAAGTTGTTTTCATATGCAAATATATGTCTATACAAAACCCCTATGTATTTTCTGAAATACCTAAAAATAATAAAGCTTTGAATTAGGGAGCTTTCGAATTTAATTCCAGGCACTGTATAGACATGTGTTTACATAAGTCTTAAGTCCTAGATGCATAGCCAGAAAAACAGGCAGTCAGGAAACAGACTCCATGTGCTGCCATGCCCCACTTCTCCTCTCCAGTATTGATTATGATCCATGGCAGAGATCTGGAATACAGCATTTCCAGGCAGAGCCTGTTGTCAGGTGGTATGTTTAGCATGTTTTTGCATTTACATTTCTTGACCTGTTGGCCTAAGCCTCCCATAAACTATTCTTGCCTATGGCAAAAGTAATCTGTCCTGGGGGTTGTATCTGTAGCCTCATGCCATATGTCTCGTGGGCTCTTCTAGAGTGTTAATTGTGCACCAGTTTTCAAGGAGATGGGACCCAAACCACATTTTGTCTATCAGGCAAAACAGAAAGGAAATAAAATTTTAGCAGTTTCAACAAACAAATATAAAACAGAATGTGAGGTCTACTTCACCAGGAGGAGCTCACGAATTTACTTACAATGGATTTTTCAATTAAGGGGATTGAATTATGCTATCATCTCTAAGAGCAATTCAAAACAAATTATTTCATACTACTCAGAAATAAGGAAAAGATATGTAGAAATTAATAGGGCCTATTTAGAAATTAACAGGCAACTAAAATATCATCATACTTTTGTTTTACTCCTTCAATACAGAGCTAACGTTATCAAACAGGTACCTATTTTTTCATTCACCTGTCTCATCCAGTATAAACCGTAAGAATCATTCACTGCTTTGTCCAAGGAAGAGAGAATCAGTAGATTAGCAGGACAACCAAAGACTAGGAATGCTGCCATGAAATACCATCAAAACATGGCTTGACTCTCTGCTCACACAACAAAAGGTATGAGGAAAAAGTATCATCCTTTAACTTTTCTTACACTTTTCTGCATTGTATTTCAGAGTAACATGAACTGTAGCCTTCCGGCAATCACTAATGCAGTGTTTGTATTCTGTGTTGAGATTATCCACTTGGGTGCTGCACTGAAGCTGCCTGGGCTATTTTGACACTGCATCCAGATGCTCCAATTTTGCTTCAGTGACTCAGAGCCGAGCCAAAATGCCTTGAAGCAATGTTCAAAGGGTTAGGTCTCAATGAACAATTACAGTAGTCAGAAGAAGTGTTCCTAGACATCTGACTGGTGCTGAAGTGACTTAAGTGGCCTTGATGTGACATCCAGACAGAGAATACTTAATAGAATACATGCAGTCCAACTACAGGCAACTAGGATTCAGGTGAATGTGGATTTTGACCCATTTTTATGGGAAAAAAAAAAAAAAAAAAACACAGAAGTACCGAAAACTCCATGTTTTTACCAGCATATATCATTTCCACAAAGAGTGCTCTGTATAAATCAAAAGTAAAGATCTAGTTAGTAGTAATTGAATAAAGTTGCACTTATGTATTTCCACTTCCTGCACTGAGACCTAAACAACTTACTGTTTGAACAAGTAATGCACAGACCTTCTAATTATGGTGAGTGGACTGATCTCCTGCAGAATCCAAGTATATATATTTTGGTTCAATTTTTTTCCATCTACTTGAGTAGTCCACATCTGGTAACTTACCCTAACTACAACAGTAAGCATAAATACTCGAGTATTTGCCAGATTGGAAAATTATTTTGCACACCCTCATTTATTAACTGGATATTAGTTGTACCTACATATACATATATACAGAGTGATCAAGTAGGTACCAATAAAAACAACTGCACTGTGAAATAAAGCAGAGACAAACATAAAGCTCTGGTACTTGCTTGACTCAACAAAACAAGGAGGCCCTGAAACATGAAGCTAGAGGTACCGGTCTAATTTCAACTAAGCTAAACAATACCTGTTTTAAAATATTCTTACTAATCAAGAACATAATTAAAATTTTGTATATGCCAAACTTAAATATATCATGAAAGAAGCATACTGCATATTAACAATATTTCAAGGTTTTCTCTCTACAATTTTGCTTGTTTTTGAGCAAAATAAATCAAGAAATGTTTTCATGTTTGCAAGAGAATATTTTTTCGTAATTTTGAAGGTTCCTGAATATCAGTTTTAATCTTCTTAAATTATGTGAAATAACAAAAGTAGTTCAGTGATGAACTGAACTTAATCTTAATAATGATGGCTCAAGCTTGGAGCAAATGAAGTAGGTTTAGGAAGAAATATGCAAGTATATGTAGCTGGGCTTGGTGTATGCATAATTTTTCAGTTAGATGCCTGCACAGAAAGTTACTGAAAAATCAGTAGGTTTGGTTCCCAATTTAAGTTCTGCATGTATTGCCAAACAAAATCATGCTCTGACATCACTGTAGGCTGACTGTTCATTCAGGAAAATGTGCATAGAGAAGAATTACCTTTCAGCATCCTTAAAAATATCTTTCTGCTTGCCAGAGATGTAGGAAAGCGTGCAGATGCTATTTAAATACAAACCCAAAGCACTGGAAATGAGGGGTTAGGTTTCCACACTCTTTGTAAATCATTCACAGAGGTCGAGAGAATCCCACCCCCACTTATTCCCCAGCTACCAGTTAGGGCCTGGTCTGACCCACAACGTGGGACCATCAGCTTCAGGTCCCTCCTGGCCTGGACATTTGCGACCGCTCTTTTCGCTTTCCCAGAGGAGTTCTTAAACCAGAAAGGCATCTCTAATAGCCTCCTCTGAGTCCCCACGGCTAAGGCTGTTGAGCATGGATTATTTAAAAGCGGCGACAAAGCGAGAGCGCGCGCGGCGCTCGGGCGGCCGGAGCCCTCCCCGCGGGGCNGCGCGTGCCGCTGCACGGCAGCCGGCGCGGAGCCGCCCCCGCAGGGCACGAAACACCGCGTTAAACCTCGGCCGCGGAGCAGGAGGTGAAGAGCCGTCTCCTGCGCGTAGGTGGGACTGCATTAAAAACATACGGCCAGGGCTCGATATCTATGGGGCTGGACGTGAGTGGGTGGAGAGGGGAAGATGTGCAAGAGAAACAGTTGTTGCCACCTCCCTTGCTTCCCCTTTCCAAAAAGAAACATGAAAGTCATTCCAAATTCAATCAAAATTTTGAAAAGCTTTCGACTTGACAGCTTTTTTTTTTTTTTAATTTCAGCAATCACTTTTTTCAACCCAAATGTATCCAGATACTGTAAGAACATCTTGTCCTCTGTGTGGGCTCCAATGAAAGAGGCGGTTAGAGATTGGAGTTTGTTTTTTGCATCTATAAGACCTTTTGGGGCTATATATAAACTATATGTATGCATAATGCATATGAAACTTTTATATTATGTATATAAAGTATATGGTAAAATAAACTCCATGCATACTCAAATATGTATGTGTGATGGAAAATAAACTATATACATATTTAAATATATATTTACATATGCATACCAATATATGTATATAAAATATACACTAATAACCTGTGTGGAACTAAGATTGAGTGCCATTTAATAACTGCTTTATAAATCATACTCAGAACTACTGGAGTTAGAGGGAGATACAAAAGTGAAAGCTCTGTTGAAGTCAACATTTCAAACTGTTTTCAACATACTTTTTTAGCATATGAGAAAGGAATGGTCATGCTCTTTTTTTTCCCAAGGTAATATCTGGACAAAAAGAAATGAATACAGTTCATCTGGCAATATCAGCCTTGAATTTCTACAGTATCATGGTTGTAAGCCTCCTGTTTCAATGAAGTATTTTATACTTAATTTATGATATATTCCCTCTAAGCATGTCTCAAGTCTGTTTTACGAGGAAATAAATCATTTTACTTAGTAAAAGCAAAGTACTCCTGAATGCCTGATTACTAGCCATCAGCACTGGTCTGAGAATTCATTTGCTTTCTGAAAGATCAGATACAGATTTTATTTTTAATTTTTGAATGAGGCATAATTCACTTATAGCATTTAAATCTTGTTTTTCTTCCACTGCCACTGCCTCACTCCTAAAACCTTCATGTTTTTCTGACAGCATTCAGAAGCTCCAGGGATATCAATGACAAGTTAACTGGATATAAATCTTTCAAACAGAAAGTGCATTTCAACAGCAAAAGACTGGTAAAGCTGAAATGCTAACCTAGAAACACAGTACAGCTTTGGCTAAAGGAACACTTTCAGCACAGTACAATTGCTTCAGTAATTTAATTTGCCAATTATAGAAATGCTACATATTCCAAAATATTATTAGTCTAATAAGCACATATTATTGCCTGCTGGTCTACATCTGTGTGTAGAACACACAGTTTGGCAGTCATTATTTACTTACCAAAATGTTAACAAGCTGCTGCATATATCACTTTATCATTTTGAATGCTTTTTGAATCTTTATCATTTTGAATGCTATTAATGAGGGTAAATTATGATTTTTCAGTCTTTTTTGCAATGAACATGCTAATTTGGATAAATTATGGTTCTTGTGGGAAATCTAATTTCTTTATGTTTCCAGATTTTTGAAAGAAAACAAAACAAAAATCCATATCTATTTAGAATGTTTATGCATTTTAAAATTAAAATTTCTATATTGGAGGGAAGTTTTAGTAGAGATAATTCATAACTTTCAATGGACTCCAGCAAAAATATCACCACAGTGTAATTTTGCTTTGATGTGAAAAATTCCAGATTTGCAACAGAAAATGAAGAATTATTGAGAAATATTTTGGTGTAAATCAAATCTGTATTAACACAAGGTATATTTGTTGCAATTTCAAATCTGTTCATGGGACACACAACCAGTGGGAAAGAGCAGGATAGCACTAACAGGTATAGTAGGTGTCATCATTAAAACCTGTGGAATCCTTGCAGCTTTATCAATTGCTGTAACTTGTTACTAATAACAGACAAATACATGATCTAGAGATGACTTTGCACAGATGTTACCCTCATACACATGTAGATTTTCACTTTTGATTATATAACAAATATTTCATCAAATGAAAAATGGCATCCAAGTAAGCTTTTAAACATGCTATGCACTAAAAACGTAGAAACAAGAATTGCATTTCTTACAACGTTATTCAGAGACTCACAAAATTAAGAAATGCCAACATAGCCTACTGAGGAACAACCCAGAAAAAGAGATTTGTGATGATTCTCTGAATTTAAAAAAAAAAACTCTACAGCAACACAACATGGCATTTATAATTTTAAAATATACAAAATTCATATTAAAATCAGTTAGTTAAATCTACATAGGCAATACTCCTAAACACACTGTGTGCCCTTCTTACCAGCTCAGCACTGTAGGGTAATTTACCTTAACTTGCTCAAATTGCAGTTCCTAAGGAAAGATTAATGGAAAACTCAAAGGCCAATGCAGTTTTCAGTACAGAAGTTTATCCGTGAATCCCCCATGATAATATTTGGACCCATGAATTTATCAGAAATTAAAAATATATAGTATATATATACATATATATGTGAAATATATGTAGAACTATTTCCATTGCACAGCTAAAAAAGTACTCTAATACATTTCTTGTTTTTTAACTGTGAAGAAGAAAAGGAAGGAGTAAAAATTTAGATTCAGTATAACAGTGTAGAGGCTGTTTTTGAAAAATGTTTTCAAAAACAATACAGTAACCCTTAATAGTTAGAATATAATTAGGAAAAATAATTAAGAACTTAGAACTAATATAATAAGTAGCTTGGTGCTATACTGCGCCATATTCTTATCCTGAAGTGATCACTAATTTATATAAAAGCAGAAAAGTAACTAAATTGTTTCTGGGTTATTGGTCTCTTAATCTTGTATATTAATTCAGGTAATGTACCACTACAACTAGCATCCGTTTAATTATTTTTATTTATGTGCCATTAAGCTCCATTTTCATTGCTTTTGCTGTAGAGAAAAAAGGAGGATGAAACCACTGTATTTGTGTTGTCATCTCATTTCCAGCCCTCATAAGGCTCTTTTTTCTTACTGAAAAGAGAACTTTCACATTCTTTAAAGTCAGTTTTTATTTCTTTAATTAGGAGTTTCCATCTGGACCTTTTTGGTGAACTCTTTGCATTTTAATATACTTCAGCTTCGCTACTCTAGCTCATTGTTTTGGAGTTTGTGCAGAACACATTTCTGATCAGCAAGAAAGCTGTTTTCAAGGTCTTTCATATTCTGCCATAATCCCTTGGTAATTACAAAGCCTCTCTTTGCAACAATAGGCAAATCTGAACGGAGTTCTGGGGCTCTGCATCACAGATTAAATTGTGCTTGGACATTTCAGCTAAATTTGCCTCCCTTGAGCCTCAAACTTGCACACAAAATCTGTGAGATGCCAAAACACAGGAACTGAAAGGTTATGAAGATGGTAACTGCGTCTATACAAAGCATTGATTAAATGAAATAACAAAACACAACTTGCATAAAGGCTAAACTTCAGTAGCAGTTAAGTCCTCATTAGAAAAGCAAAGTTGACAGAGCTTAAAAACACTTAATTTAATGGCTGATAACCATTAATCATCTTTACTGATTTTCCCCCCCCTAGGATTTCAACAGAGCTTTTGAATGTTCTTCTGTAATTATTTATACTTTGTAGTTTTTTTTTTGTTTAATTCAGCAACTGAGGAAAAGTGTATCTTTCTGTCAAACGGAGTGTGTCTTTTTCTATTATCTTTTTCTTTCCTTAAGAAATTGAGAAACATGCTTCATAGGTATGCAGACTTAATAGCACATATTTAGAAGTGTATATGTAATAATACATTTATATTTTGGTATGGAGATCAATTGCGTGTTGATCAATTTTTTTTTTTCTTTTCGACTCTTCAAAGGACTTTGACAAATCCAATCTGCAACTCAAATGAAAAATAATAATTGCCCACAACAAAATAAACCATTCCTACATCGCTGATCTTGTCTTAGCCTCTAAAGCTTGGAAAAAGTTGTGCAATTTTCCCCCGATAGGACGGGTCTAAACTGGTAGCGCAGTGCGATGAGAATTTTCAGAAACAGAAATAGTCTGACAATCATCACTAATTTGGAGAGAACATCCATCATTTTAAGATCAATTCTCCTAAAAAAAAAGCTTGCAACTAATTGCTGTGGGAGAATATATCATTTCTCTTGTTGCCTGTTATCTTAATCATTCCTCCTTAATATATTATTCTGTTTTTCTCACTGTGTAGAAGAGTTTCTGCAAACAACAGTGGAAGATGAGCAAAAGACTAATATCTTTTGGAAATATTGAAACTGTAAGAACTATATTTGACTGGTAAGCTACAGCTGGAAGAAACAGCAGGCATGGAAACAAGGATAGAAAGGTACTGTTAACCTGTCCCTACACCTCTCTTTGCTAAACGCTACAGTACAATGATCTAGTATAAGGAAATCTGACCTTTCAATTTCTGTTCTACCTGAAAGTTCTTCAGCCCTTTCCAAAATCTTAAATAACTTTCTTTCTCTTCTTTTTTTTTTCCCTTTTCTTTACTTTTTTTCTACTTTCAGTAACTATTGATATACTCCATGAGTCAGAGACAGTAAAAAAATGTATTTTTTACATATATGCTTACAATACAAAAAAAGATGGTATTACCTGTCTGCTCAAACAATTTAGATGGGGAGCCCAAGTTCTAATTGTTTTGCTAATGAATACCTATATATGGTACACAACGTGGAACCAGACAAAGAAACAAAAATCCTCCTCAAATGCTGTGATGAGGGTACTTGTGGGAAAGGAGAGGAGAAACAGCTTCAAAGGAGATTTGGTCTTCCCCTTTGGCATGCGAGCTCATGATTTTAACAAACAGCTTTCACTGAATGAAATAAGCCTTATTCACTTCTGAGAGTTCAACTCGAGAAATAATTTCAGATGTAACTACCATGTTATTTTGATCTAAATCAACTGTTTCTGAATCACATTTTTAAAAATTACATTTTTATTGTTTCTATATCCAACTACACACACGTTTCATAAACTGATAGCAAGCACACCCTATACCGTGGGAAAGATTTTTGCTGTGTTGCTTGAAACTACAGAGGGTAAGAGCTATTAGGAGATAGGTACATTTTAATTTGGTAACATTCTTTTATATTAGAAGCTGCCACCTTCACGGCCTATCCCCACTCGTAGTCACTGAAGATTTATTCCAGACAAATAAAGGTCTCAGCACCCAAATACTAAATTACTCAATGCTTTGTTGATCACAAGCAAGCTCTTACTCTTTCAGGCCCAGCAACTTGATGCATATTAAAGTGCAATGGTGTAAGGCATGCTGAGAATCTCTGCTTGATAAATAAAACAAACATTATGTAGTTACTTATGGGTGGTTCGGTATAGTCTATACATACTTCACTAAGAATATGAAAGCAGGGATGACAATAATGAGGTCTTTATTGAAAAAGGCAACTTCTCCTTCCTGATAAAGGAATAGTTGTAAAAGAGAGAACGCCAAATACCGAGAAGTGAGGAAGGACTATGATTCCCATACCAATAACTGCTCCCAGGTTGTACTCAGTATATTATAAAGGCACGTTCCTGTGCTTGCATAAAGAAAGCAGCTATTTCATTTTTTAAATTCTAGCTCATCTGCTAGTAAAATGTCAATTAATGCCTTCTAATTACAATTGTGAAAATGTCTATTTATGTGTGCAAACATACATTCTTCATGTATCCTAAGCCTGGGTATTTTCTTCATATTTTCCTCTGGATTCTGCTTCAGTGTCCTCACTTAGGACTTGAAAATACTCACCAAAAGATTAAACAAAAAGCAACCCCCAGTGGAAGACCCTGATTAGGATCAAAGCACAGAAACTCGGTGTTCAGAGAAACTTGTATCAATACCTAAGCACTTTTTCTTTATCTTCGTATAGAAAAAAAGAGAGGTGAATAACCTCCACAAAGCATGGCAGAAATGATAGAACTAAATAAGCCCAGGGTGAAACCACCGAACAAATTTCTAGAAGTGATGAAAAGTGACACACAAAAAAAGCAAATAAACAAACAAAATGCTTCCTCTAGATTTTGCAGTAGAATAGCCCAGCTTTCTTCAGGGTGGTGTTTAGGACTATATTGGTTTATTGAGTCAAGGCAAGGGACCAGCAATCCCCACAAGTAAATTACTCACTAAGACACAATATGGATATTTTTGAAATAAAAGGCTAGGATTTGTGCCTGGTTTCCAGATATATACAGAATTATGCCTATTTGCTACACATACATTCCTTAGGTGATGAAAATTGGTATTATATTCATTATTGGACATATTAAAGACCAGATTATTAACTTTATGTGTTTTAAAAATTAAATTTCTGTGATGGGTGAACTGTAAACAGTCTCCCGTTAGGTTAAATGCATGTCATGCAGCTGGGTCTGCAGCAGTAGCAATAACATGTAGCAGTAAGAACAGCCTGCAGTTGAAAAACAGCATTCTCATTCTCATGGCAAGCCGTAACTCTAGAACGCTGATCCTGCTTGTGAAAATTTCATCTACAGTATTTAGTTGCGGAAAGACAAATTAGAATATGTTCTACTAGGGGTTTTATTTATTTATTTCTAAATAAGCTTTAGAATGAACTACACAGAAGCACAGGAAGATTATCCTACAATTTAAGGAATACTTGTCTACGTCTAGATTGTATTTATATTTTTTACTAATAGAAGTTGGGTAATGCCTTCATTTTATTAAATTTGTAATTTTTTTTTATTTTATTATTTTTTTTTAGATAACAACACTATTACTACTAGGCAACTTTCTAGAGCATGGTGTTCTATAGCGGATTTAAAAAGAGAGCCAAGAAGAGGTTCCTTGTACAAATTACTTTTCTTTTTAACAACAGAGATAAGTGCTTTTTAAAACTTTAGATGTGCATCAATCACATTATTAGGATGAGAAGAATACTGAATATTTCCCTAAATCATTCTTCCTGTTCCTCACCAGAGCCCAGCATATCTTGACTAAAATACATTGCATGAAGGAATTAATACGGAGACAATATATCTCTATTCTTAAGACTTAGTTAATCTCAGATGATATGTGTTTTTATCACAAAAAAATAGAGCAGCTAATTTTTCAACTTAGTTAACACTTACACAAGATAAGCAAAAAAAAAAAAAAAACCTGGCATAATTCCTTGCAATGGCATTTTGTGCGTATGCTTTGCATTTTCTTTATAGTTTTAAACAGACTTTATTTTCAAATAAAGCATTCACATGAAGAAAAATAAAGTGGGAGACAAAACTGCATAAAAGTGTGTAAAGCATTAGAGCAGCTCTTCACTTGCTACTATAATTCTCTTCAAAAGCAAACCACAAATTCTAGATTGGATGCTGAACTAGATAAAATCATTAGATGTGCCTTAGATACACGTTTTCATAGGAAGACATAATCCACTGAAATTGATATTGAAATTTCTGCTAACTTCATGTTTACCAGGATTTGAGACATAGCTTATTAATAAGAAGAGCACAACTAGCAATTCTATTGAAAAGAATAGATGAATGATCAAGATCTTTTTCTCTGGTGCTCATAATCAGCATCCATCAGAGGTCAGTAAAAGTAACTGATGCTACATTGTTTGGGGAAATGTTTCTTACTCTCTTAGTCGTTTAATTTGTGCTGTTACCAGAACACACAGTTTTTTAAAGCAATTTTCCCCTTTTCTCTCTCCCTACTATCCCTTTTCTTCCTTCTAATTTTCCTTCTCCTAAAAAGATTAAATGATTGCATGTGCTCTCTGTGCTTATCTTCCTTGTGTTCATATATCCCAGGAAGCTAAATTACTTGGCTGATGAACTAAAAAGGTAAAATCAATGACAATCTGGTATTTTTTGCCAATTATTATCCTACTAAAATTCAGCAAATCATTTTTCACAAAAGACTGATGAACCCTAGTCTTTCAACTTAAACTTCCTTTAAAAACAACAACAAACCCTCCACAATTTAAAGAGATTTATTTTATTTTCTAGTATTGTACTAAGTGGTGTCTCTTGTGGTCTAGTTATTGGTAAAAGAGAAAAAGGTCATGTTCTTGTAATTTTAACAGTTATGTACAAAATGAAATAACTGTGTTCATGCACACAACATACAAATATACTCAGAGTTATGTTTAAATTATACACATATAGACTGATGCATTCATATAGAGAGATTTGTCTGGAAGACTAAGGAAATTGCTACTTTAGCTATTTGTATTACAGTGTCTGTGATGTTATTTCTAATTTTCTGTGCTCCTGTGAAGCAGGGTACTGAAATCTTAAGGGAAAAGAAAACACACAAATGCTATTACAGTACACATTTCTAAGCAGCAGGAAGTCTGTAGTAAGTGTCAGAGATTGATCAGGATTCTCTTCCATTTATAAACTGCCACTATCAGGTGCTCTGTGCCAAAAGGTCATGCATGCATCATCCAAGCTGTGAGTTTGACCACCTCAGACTGTCAGAATGGCAACAATGAGCTTAAGCTATTGAAAATGAGTGGAAATTATTGTAATCTTTTCAATGCACGTTAACCTCTAAAAAGAGAATACCAAGTGAACTTGTGCACAATTTCAAAGAGAATGGAATGGTGGATCTAGTATATTAAAATGTACATGAGATTTTCAAACTGAATGCATTTATACAAACATTTAAAATACACATGTGTGCATCCCTATATAGACACACCAAAGAAACAAAAGCACATATGCTGTAGATGTCAGACATGCACCACGGAGTGCAAGAACCTGTTTTTAACCATTGAAATGTAGGAGCAGATCTCTCACAAGAGTTCTGTAAAGGTAATTCATTTACAGGCTACAAAAACTGCATGAAAACTCCTGGATCCCTTCAGAATTTATCTTGCTAGTATTACATATATCTTAATCATCTTGCATTTGGTACAGACAGCAATTGCTTAATATACTGCTTTAAATATGAAAACAATTAAATAATTTGTATGAGAAAAACTTCTAAATTATAATAGTAAATTCTTAATCCAGTGTATTACCACATCTGAGATCAGCTAGGGATCTGGAACTGAGAAAAAAGCTATGACTGTGTGGTGCCAGTCGCTTCCTTGCATGGAAAAGCTTAATTGTCATACGTCGGGAATTTACAGTCCTTGCAGAAACCCGCCACGAGACTGTGAATTGAAGGAGCCTGTTATGCCAAATCCAGCACACTGCAGCAAAACAAGATACTTGGAGTTATAGATTTGCTTTTCCTCAACTCATTTGAGCAGGTAACTGCACCTCAAAGCAGTATCAAACACAGAAACACTGCTGAGGTGGCTGTGCAAACCGCTTGTGAGAATACATCTTTCTGATCAAAACTTTGCCAGTGACAGAGACCCAGATGCCTACCCAGTATCCAGAATACCGCTAACCACCCCGATGCCAGGCTGCGTGTCCTCATCTGCACAGGCAAAGGAAGACATACAAATCATACGATTCTCCATGTCTTTTAGCTGCATGTAGCAAGGCTGGCGCTCAGTGCGTCTGATCTCAATTAGACAAGGAAAGAAGCCCACAAAGGCAGCTGTTCAGCACAGTGGAAGATCAATCAGTGCTTAATAAAAATCATAACAATCTTGTTTTCAAATAAGTTACACCTTATCACCACCAGGGAGCTATTTTTGGCGAACAGTTTTTTAAGCATAAGAACAATATTGCAGTAAGTCTTTTTAAATTATACCTGTATAATTATGTATATGATGATGCAATGCAGATGAAACATTTTTACCAACCTCTCTGGCTTTTACTGCATATAAACAATTACTATTAAAGACTTAATTTTTTATTATGATTATTAAACTTTGCTTTTCACAGGTGAATATGCTTTTCTAAAATTGTTTTGAAAACTCTCCTTTAGGGAAAATAGAGTAAAAATATCTATAGTTCAGCGATGATACTATGTTCTAAAAGAACTGGGCATCAGCATACCTGTTTCAGATGTGAACTAAACTTTTCTTACTCTTTTTGAGTTCCCTGATTAGTAGAAAGAAAAAAAAAACTACAAACAGCAGGCTGTGGAATTCTGCTGTATAAATAATTTTAATTATGGAAATACTATAGGGTTATCTTTTCTCAAATACGTATGGATCTCTCAAATCTTTCTTAAAGTCATTAGTGAATTTCAGAGACAAATGATATTTGTAGAAGAGTTAAGTTTAAAATAAACCTTATCTTCCAGCACCTATTTACCCTACAGTAGAAAACAGGCAACATAAATTTAACCAAACCAAATATTCAATAGACAGGTCTTAAAAATGATAGTCTTCTCCGCTTGAAGCATGTTCATAACGCCATTAATATGAATGAAAGTTAACCATGCACAGGAGGGAAAGAATACATTTTCTGTATGTATACTTGCTCCTTGGAATCTCTGAATATTTCATTTTAATAAATATATTTTAGAAAGATGTCTAGTTTATCAGAACAAAGGCTTTGGCTTCTGTTTTAAAATTACTGAGGCGCAAGATAAGACCAGAAAAGTTCACCCGGCCATGTATATTTTACTGCAAACATGTCATTTTAGACATCTTTCAGAGATGTATATGGGATCTGAAAAGCAATCCTACTGAGGTATTGTTTGCCACTTCTCATTGACATATTCATGTAACGTAAAATCAATCAAATCCAAAAAGCACTTAAGAAAAGCACCTAAAAAAGAACTCAAAAAGCTAGCTACTTTATATGAAAATAGGAGGTTGTATCCTTTCCCCTCCTTGGGACTTAAACATTTAGAAATAAAGTTGAGTAATCAAATTTATATTAGAATTATGCCAAGATTCTAAATACTACGTGAGCAACAATCATATAAGTCGAAGTCATTTATTTCTTAACTCTTTTTTTGGAGAGGGGAGTAAAAGAAATTATTAGTAAACCTAGTAGGGATAGATGACTGTAAAGAAAAACTGTGAACCTAAGAAACAAAGCTAAACTTCTTGGAGGCTGCCAGAGCGAGAGATTTTCTTTTCCACAAGAGGGATGACTTTCAGAACAGTGTTCCTAAACATCTTTCCTAACCTAAGAAATACATGCAGCTCCAGGTTGATACCTTTTATGAGGTTCTGTCAAATCCATACACAATTATTTTATGCAAATGGAAATGACAGACCTGGAGTAGCTGAGGATGGAAGGGAAGGCCAGAGGTCACCTGTGCAACAAAGCAGAGCCAGCGCAGGTCTGGTTGCTCAAGACGTCTTTGTAATCAACAGCTCAGCCGGTTGCCACTTTCCCTCCAAGGATTGAAATTTAACCACCCCTCTGCACAGCCTACCCCGATGCTTGACCATCCTCACAGCAAAACTATTTTTCCTAATATTAAATAGGAAGTTGCTTTGTTGCAAGCTGTACTCATTGTCTCTCATCTTCTTACTGTGCAGCTCTGAGAACGGCCTGGGTCAAGCGTCCCTCTACCCTCTCATTCAGCTTTCCTAATGGTAGTTGTATCAAGTCCACCTCAGCCCAATCATGGCATGTAAATGCCAAGTGTAGATAAAGACCAATCACTAATTTTATTGTACATGTCAATTCAGCATGATAGGTTGAAATTTAGCCTCTTTTTTTTTTAAATATATAATTGTGACCAATAGATTCTGAATAAATATCATCCACATCAGCATTTAAAATAACATGGAGATTTTGTAAAGTACTTATACAGTAATTTCTGATGTCAGACAAGGAGGACAATGTTTCAGACAAATATTAAAATTAGAAAAAAAAAAAAAAATAGAAGTGCCAATCAAAACAGCAGATGATTCGGTGCATTTCCAGTGGGGGGAGTACCTGAAACTTGGTATCTATTATATCAAAGTTGCATATACATTTTTTGTTTCTTTCTTTTTAAACATCTGCTAGCAGATCAATTCCAACAATATTTTGGCAGCCTAAAATTACACTCTTCTGACCTTGACATTAGTATTCAACAGCACTGATGAAAGAATGACAGCTTCTCCATCCTACTGGGTGATCTTGCAAGCTTTTACCTTCATGACTATGGAGTTTCTGTCAAATGTGCTTCCAGCTGAATGATCACATTCTTTTGAATTATGAAGTGGCTGAAAACTGCACTAATTGGGTCCATATTGATGTCACTCATAAAGATTAAATAGTCTTAATACTCTTCCAAGTTATATAAATTCTTATAATGTTAGATGTAGCATATATTTGGCCTCAGTGAAGCATTTGCAATACTTAGGCAACACATGCAAACCATATTGAAAATACTTAAGTGTGGGTTTTTTGCACTGAAATAAGAAAAAGCTGCAGAATAAAATAAAAAATGCAAGGAAATGCAAATTAAAAAAAAAATGTAATGCCTAGAAAATACATCCATAAATTCTTATGCATAGTGTTATTTAAGTGAATTAAAAATCAGAAAGAATGAACTGCAGAGCATCATTCACTTACAATTAATCTGGCTTCTGGACTACATTGTACTGTTCTTCAGCACACTGAAGAATTATCCCTTGATCACAGTCTCGACTCAGCTATTCCTCCTAACTTTAGTGTCTAATGAAAGAATTTCCTGTAGTACTTCACCACAGTACCCAATAATTTGGGCATAGTTTTGCTGTGTGTCACATTACAGTTGGTTGAGGACTTACTTAATGATCACCTGACCCAAATCTATGAGGGAGAGACAGCTCAATGATTTAAGGTTCAAGATATGCCACGCTGGCAGAATTACGTATGAAAGAAATATTATAACCTGAGTGAAAACCTTTCTTTTTAAGAATTTTACCCTCCTCTTGGTCACTAGAATGTCTTCTTATTGTTATTAGTCTGTTCTTATGTTATTAGTCTGTACCCTTATAGCACCTGGAATGAGAAATTCTTAGGGCACATGATTTAGAATGAGCAATTGCCCTAGGAGATGAAAAAACAGTTTTTTTTTTTTTTTCTTTTTTTTCTCTCATACACACAGAAAACTGCAACTAATTTGGAACAAAGTAGCATTGATTTGTCTATTAATTTGTTAGTGGGATAACTAACATGCTGGTCAAAAAGACCATGAAATTCTACATATATCTGAAAGATGAGAAAACAAAGTAGGCAGAAAGACCAAATACTAAATATTCATCCATCACATAGGGAGATTCTTCAGAAACTAAGATGACAAGACTTACAATATGTGAAGAATTGTCATGATCTTAATCCTAGAAGACAATTTTGTTTTGTTTTGTTTTTTTTCTTCTAAAACAGGAAGGAGATATGGCAGTGAAGACAGAATGGAAGAGCTGATATGCAGGTTAGCTCTCCGAGCTTATTTATAGGGCAAGGAATATAATGGTGATTTATTTTTCTACTTCAAAAAAAAAAAAAAAAAAATCAATATGTAACAGTTATACCAAATCCAAAACCAGACCCAAGGATAAACTTTGGGAGCACATAACTCCTGCACCCCATCTTGCATCCATGCGACTACAGATGCAACCCAAAAGCTTAGTGAGGTATCTCCACTCCCTTGTAGAGGGAGACCTGGACTCTTCTGAAGAGAACAGCAAGAAACAACGTTCAGAGGGAAGAGTGTTTGAAACGCAGACCAAGTCCTCAAGGCCACGTGTCCAACTTCTTTGGAGGATTATTTGGGATTTTAGGGAGTCACCTTCACTCACTTGGGAACCATTCTCACCAATGCTTGCATACCTGCATTTTCAACTTCTAAAGAACTGAGCAAGGCTTATTTTCCTCATTTATATCACTTCTGCTTTCATCTGAGGTGCTGACCTTTAGAGTAGCAGCTGGAGCATTACTCCAGTGGAAGAGAAAATTCAGATCTTTGCTGTAACTGCAAGGCTTAAATCTTCACATTCTGTCTCCTTCAAGAGCATCATAGCCCATATCCAGGTTTTCAGACAGTTGGGATGGATTTACACTCAATTTAGAAACGGAAGGGGAAAACAATTACTCATTAAGCCAGCAGTTGAAATGTGCCCTTGAGTGACACCCCTGCCACGTCCCCCCCCAACAAAGCACACGGAGCAACGAAAGCCGAGGAGGAGCTGCAGAGACGCTCCGTAGCTCATCAGTATCCCAGGCAGGCAGTATCCCAGGCAGTCCACACACTGCGTCATGTTACACAGACGGCAAGTCCGAACGCCGCGTCGTGTAACATACCAACAGACCACAAAACCCATGACGCACCTCGGAACGTGCCCGTCACTTATATGCATTAGAAACTTTTAAGTAAAAACAGGAATTGTTAGGCGATAGCTGTTTAAGAGGTTTTAATAAATAAATCGTAAACATTCCACCTAAATCATCTTTAAAGCAACAAAATGGGACCTGCAGATCTTGCTTTTAAAAACCATTATTTGATATGGTACCTGATTCCCAGCATTACTATGGTTCTAAAGGTTAACTTCACATAGCTCTCTTAGCTCAGTAACATGTTCTCGTATCATAGACATGGCTCTTTTTCTGTTCAGTCATCAGCTTTGAGTTTTTCCCTTATTATCTCTATGAGACAGCTTGATATCTTGATAATTTGTTAATGACATAATTGCTTCTTATAAAATCTAGCAAATTTACAAACCTCTAATTGTTACTCTCTGCAGCTGATTTTGAAATTGAACTCTTAAGAGATTATATTGATTATGGGAAAAGAGCCATATGTTGTTCTCATTGAAACTGTGGTTAGAAAAAGACATGATGAAAACCTAAATGACTTAATAAAATATGCCAACAGTTTATTTTTAGAGATTGTTCTAACAAGGAATTTAAAAGCTGAATTCAAAAAATTAAAGGTTTTTAATTTGCAGACTTGCTATAAGAATACTGTTAATTAAAAACATGGCTTTGTTACAACTTTGTTTAGAGAGAGACATATAATCTATATTAAGATATATAAATATATATATAATACTAAGAAGCAGAAAAACACAGATTAAATTTGCACTTATCAATTGAAACTGGTTGGGACATGACACAGTAAATTTCCGTCAGGGTTAACTTTGTTAACTCGCCTATGCTTTCGCTAAGGAAATCGGCTATTCATTCTAGCAGCAGCTAGTTTGTATTTCTGATTCTGCTGTTACGATGTAGCATTTAAGTGCCTCACTCCAGTTAACGTACCATATACTATACTGTGCTGCGTTCAGTTACAACCTCAGTAGGACTTGACATTATGAACCACATTTTCATCTCTACAGCTAATGATGAGCTCCCTTACAATCCTTTCTCCTTTTAAGTAGTGTAAGTGGTAAGATTATTAGTTCAAAATCTTATTATTGGTAGCCTTTGAATAAGATCATATGTTAATTACTGCTGCATTCATTCAAAAGAGGCTTTTGTATCCTTTTAGCAAACAACAACAACAAAAAATAGTTTTTAATGAGTAGCGGCAATTACAATTTTGAAGTGATAACACAAGCTGCCTAAATTTTATAGTACAAATTTAAATCATGATATCCCTTCAACTCGTAGCAAGGATATGCCAGAATGGATACTTCTTTAAGTCCTGTAACCAGGGCCAAACAATCCAAATTTTCTCTTTATGTAGCATTTGATTTCAAATTACTTCAGTTCAAAGTCAGCTGTATTCCTAAAACTTGGTGAGACTGCAAATCTTGTTCACAGAAGAATTTAACTTCACAGTCTATTTATAAACTATTCTCAAGCATACATAGGAAATTGACTCTAAAGTATTTTGGCCGGCAAAGTAATACTGAAATTTCCAGGGCCTACAGGTATATGGACCCAGGATTTTTCAGAAAAAAGGTAACAGTTTTAATGCTCATGGTCAGACAAGTAATGGGAACCACATGGCTAGCACGTAGGTTTGTTGTGTAACAGTGTTCAGCACGTTGCTCTCCCATTCTATGGTCTTGGTAAGAGAATTTACCCATGTTCTAATAAAAGTAAAGACAATGACAAAGCAAAATTTGCTGCTGCAACGAGCTCTGGGTTGTGGCTTAGGGTATTATGCTTATAATCTTTTGTTTCCACCAAAATTTTATTGAATAAGGTCTTCAGGACACAAAGTCAATGATATAAAGCGAGGTGAGTAGTGATTAAGGCTACGTTGATCTGTTAATTCAGCAACACTTCAGAATGACTGAATATGTATAAAAAGGTGAATTCCAATTACACTAAGAGAGTATATATGAAATCCATATTAATACCACATTAGTACTTCATGACTAACATTATTACAGCTAATACTAAATGATAAAATAATGACTGCCTACTTATAGAATTACCATTTCTAATCTTCCTACTAGAAGGAAAATAATTATGCCTCAGTAGAAAGAATGCAAAGCTTTTTTTTTTTTTTTTTTTTTTTTTCTCCTTTAAAGCAATTATTTAAGCACAAAATACAGTTTTGAGCTGGCATGCATTGGCTTGCGTATGATTTTCTGAGATAAATAACAAAGTTAGCAGGGGATTTCCATTTTTTAAAGTCTCGGGGAAGAACTATTTTTTAGTTTTAATTTAGGAAAATAAAACATTCGCATTCTATTCTGCCATTTATGAAACAAAATAAGCATGAGCAAAATTTCATCCCTATGTATGATTTATATGTAAGGCAGAATAGATTTAGCGATTCTAACAATCTTTATTTCTCCCATCTCTGACCCAGCAGAGAACAGCAATGTTTGTACTGCTTAGGTGTCTAAAAGTTCTAACTAAAATCGAGGCAGCATTGCCTGAAGCACTGAAAAATCAAACATAGATAGTCCTAGCTACAAAGGAAAATAGACAAATATAAAGAAAGGGCACCCTCCTTTCCCACAGAAAAATATAAATAAAAAAAAGAAAGCTATGAACACTTAAGACAGCAATTACACTCAGGAACAACAGAGGCTAACAGATTGAACTCACGGACTCTTACCCTCCACTTATTTAAAAATTCAGGCATGGTTTCAGCATTACAGCTGCATGGTTTGACAGAGCCTGAAAGTGAACTCAGGATCTGCTGTGCCCTAAGGCCAATGTCTTCATCATAAAACTGACTTCGTATTACGTCCCATGGTTTACATCACGGAATTGACAGTTTTGTGTAAATAAGCGAGGTACTGGGACAACTGACATTTTTGATGGCTTTACCAAAGAGATGCCTGTAGTGAGAACCCAGGACAAAAATGCAACCGTATGGAAAGGAGAAGGGGAAGGGGAAAGGCAAAATGGCTTCAGGACTCTCCACTGAGCAGGAGGCTGACATAAAGCCCTGAATACTTTTGAAAGGCCTAACTCAGAGGAAGCTGCCACAGAAGCACTGAAGAGACTCTAATTTTGTGTGATTTTTGAAGGAGCTGGTACAGTAATTAAGAAAAGGAAAGAAAACACAAAATAAAAAGTAAATTTAAAACAACTTTTGTTCAAGAAAATTGTTAATCTACAAATTAAAAATGACAACAATGTAAAGATCGATCTGTCAATATGACAACCAGCAGTTTCAGCTGGTTTATTTTTCATAGAGAAGTAAAAATGGCTTTAAATTGTTAAAAGGGAAAATTATTTGAGCCTTGCACAATAGTTAATGATTGTGATTTGCAGTGTCTTCATGTGATATATTTGTTTTCATGACATTTTGGGGTCAGGAACGTCAAGGAACACAGACTGCTGTTTGGAGAACAGCTTCAACTAATCCTGTCTTTAAAGCTCCATAATGTTTTTATCACTTGAGAGAGGAACTAACAGAATGGTTGATGCATTCTTGAATCTGCATGCCCTTTCCATGGCATGGAGTAACAGCTGTCAATGTATAAATAAGTTAGGTATGGAGCTTCTGTTACAAGCCTAATGGTACACCTTTTTTTTTCTGCGTAGCATCCAAGAAAACCTGAAGTCGGCACGTGAACTGTTAATTCTAAATCCGGACCTGGGAAGCTTCAAACTCCTGAGACAAGAGGTTAGCTTCTTATGACAGCATAGCAGTAGAATTGCAAAACATTTTTAAAGGGGGGAAGAGACACACAAGACCAAAATAAAAATAGTTACCTTCAAATTAGTGGAGATTTTATACACACATACGGACACATGCATCTTTCTGTTACAACAGGAACACAAAAGAAAGCTAATTCCTGTTTAAAACAACAGAAATCAAATGACTGATAAAATACAGAAACAAATATTTTAAAAATAATTTCATAATTTTTCTTGAAAAAAAAATCAAAATGATGGGAAAACAAAAAGAGGACACACAGCAAGAAGACTTATTTATATTTTCACAAAGAGATGCCCTCAAGGCAATGAGTCTCCATGGCTCCTGACAGGCCTTTCACTCTTGCTAGTAGAGAAAAACTCTCAGGGACAGGGAAGATAGGAAATTTTCCTACGGTTGCCTTGAGCCTGCTGGCTTTCCTGAATCACTGTCCAGAGAAAAGACTTAAGCAACTGCTTTTGTCATAATGAAACAACAACGGCTGCTATGAAGAATATGTGGGCAACTAGAATGATCCTTAACAAAAACCTAACAAATTTATACTGTCCTGTTAGTCGGGAGGTGCAAGCATGAAGGTTTCTGCTTCCTTGCTGGAGGATTGCTATCAAACTGCTGGGAGAAAAATTTACTCATTCTTCTGGAGCTCCTCTGGCAACTCAAAACGCTCTCTCTGCTGTGGTTGCCTTGTGATCATTATTTAGCTCATTCCGGCTTCCTGCAACTAAAGTGGCAATACTACTGTTCCTGTCCAGACTGGAAAACTTAACCACACAGGCACCCTCAACAACCATTTTGCTTGCATCACAGTTCACTTTCCTGATTTACCAATTATATGTTACAAAGATGTATCCCCTAATGTATCTCTACTGTATACATGGTTTCCTTAGGATCGTCATTTTATTTTGATAACTGAAAAGAACCTCAATAATGTAACGAAAATGAGTAGATTGTTTTATTGGTTGAAATATGGGTACTGAACTGATTTTGGAAAATAGAAAGACAGAACCCAATCTTTAAGAAATGTGTTTTCTATTCTATTCACTTTCACCGTTCTTCTGTGATTCAGAAAATAAGGACTGCAGATCACAGTGTGACACACAGAAAATTGCCACACTGATTATTTTTTGGCTATTTTCTCCCATTTAAGGTGAGTCCCTGATCACTCCTTAGCCTCTTCTCACCTGCAAGTAGGTCACATATTTACTGATTCTGAATAGAGCACTTGCTTATCCAAAGTTATATTTCAATGCTCACCGGCCAGAGCTGTTTGCTTTGTATCACGGTTAACCGAGATTTTAGAAAGAAGGTCTTAAGTTCCTGCTAGGCTGTGCTTAGAGCCTGCACACACATAGAGCCTTTGTGAACCCCCAGGAGGCAGCTGCCAAGTAAACTTTGCATACCCTTCAACTAGGTATTTTAATTAGTTTTCAACCGGCATGATAGTGAAGGCAGATGCCCACAAGAACTGGAAAAGGATGAAAGAAAATACAAATACACTGGATTAAAATGGTCAAAAGCAAACGTGAAGACAGTTTATGCAGAGCAAGGGATAATAAGTGAAAGAAACCATACTTTTAGCTGTTAAAATGTTGAAAGATGCCAGGGAGACTCTTATGAAGCAATTTAACAGTACCAGTGGGAAAACTGTAATTCTGCTTTTGTACAAGACTGTTAAATTTCAAGGCAGGATGCACAAGTAATAAAGAGATGAGTTCTGATGAAATTAATTTACTCGCAGAAGAGACAGACATACTGTTCTGTCTCATCGGCAAGAATGCAGACGTACAGGCTGGTCCACGCTTAACACAAAACAGTCTTGAAAAAGTATCAGTAGAAATGCCCCCCAAATTTAAATATATACATATAAATTATAATAGTAAATTAAAAAAGAAAGAAATAGAAATAAAGGATAAATCTTTTTCCTTCCACTACCGTGGCCTGAGACAAACAAAAGGAATCACAAGCTTCAGAATGAAAAATGTTATCCAACATCTCTAGTGGGACCCTAACAGGAAAGAGCAAATGCTAGCTCTTTTCAAACACTACAGACAAGTCAAGTAGCATTATTCATATAATGGATGTTTAAAGTGTATTCACAATAGATTACAAAGATATTAAAGCATAATTTTTGCTCTGTTCCTTCTTGCATTTATTGATCTGTAGCTAAACACTTAATCAATTTTGTTTGTCAGTTACTCACTGCAACTTTAAGTGAAAGAATAATGCAAAGAAAGCAAAAGAAATGAGTATTTTGTTTAGCTTCTAGGGGAAGTGACCCAAAGCAATTTGAACCCCAAACCTTATTAAATGTAACTATACAAAGCTCCAGTGATGAAATAGACATAATTTTGCAATAAAGGCAAAGCCTACATTTGGGATGCAAATTAGCTCCAAAACAAAAGAGCCTGGCATTAAAATAGAGATATAAATCTTGCAAGTGGTTGTATTCCTTCTAACTGGCTGCACCAAACATCTACAAAACGGACCATGAATGAACCTGGGATTCACATTTCTCAGGCATATGTGGGTAGGAGTTTGGTGACTGAATACCTTGCAGGAGGGCTCTGTGCACAATATCTAAATAAAAGTAGAAGGGGAAGGATGATTTGTTTTTTTTTTTCCACAGATCTGTCATCACTTTACCCCCAACATGCTGCACAATGAAGTACATCTGACTTCCTTATTCACACACCCTTTAAGTTTATTCTAACAGGATGATTACTGCTCTATCAGCTGTCAAAAAGTAAAAAAAAAAAAAAAAAAAAAAAAAAAAAAAAAAAAAAAAAAAAAAAAAAAACCTATAAGAGTTCTGTTTGGTTTCTAAATATAGTTTTACTTTCAGAAGAATGTACAAATTGTATTTTGCATCTCAGAAATTAGAACAATAAACAGTAATGCATAATATATGTTAAATCTATTACTACTGCTATAAGCCAGAAATCTGGCAGAACTGGGGGCATTAACTTAACCTGGGTGCACCATCTGGCTAAGAGCACTGCTTGCAATAGGGGTAAGACCATTTGTGGTTCTGGTAGAATTTGTTTGCATTGACCTTTTAAGTTGGAGGGGAAAAAAGATAAATAAAAGCCCTAAGTTAAAAAGAAAAGAAGAAACAAACAAACAATCCCCCCAAAAGAAACAAAGTGGGGCTGGGGGCAGAGGAGGAAGAACAAGCTTTCTTTGCAGAAATGGTTATTTTGATGCTTAAGATAGAAAGCACTACAAAGCTTGCAAAGTTAATTATTGACTCTTCTTCAGCCATAGTCACTGTGAACTTTAAATTATAAATGGTCTCTACGATTTGAAGGAGGAGATGAATAAGGGGCTTGCAAAGGATGTTGAAAAAAAACAGATGCAGCAGTTTGGCAAGCAAAACAGCTAAGGATACTCTATTTCATCAAAGTGGGAAAAACACTTACACTGAACTGTCTCCTTTGTTTACAGTCACTGCCATTCTCTCACATCACCTGCCGCTTTGCATTATTGTACTCACTACATTTTTTATTTACTGTTGGATGATCAGTGAATCACTGTCGAAGATACTTTTCTGTGACAGATCTATTTAAACTTACTGAACTACCTAACATTCTGGTTAGAGTAACTTCTATAATCTCTTTATGAATGCTATCTCCTTCACTTATAAACAATAAAGTGGACAACATACAGAGAATGACAAAATGAAAAACTCTGAAAAGGATTAGGACAACTCTATGTCAAAACAGACACGGAAAGCTAGTATTATGCCGTAAAAAAGATAATGGTGTTTCTGTCTCTTGGGCAAAGAAAAATAACTTTTCCACCACATAATAAATTTATTAGCCTTCCTGACCTCATCATTGCCACCTTAGCTTGGATACAGCATCAAAGACAGGAACATCTGGTTGACAGCCATTCCCCCAGTGCAGCTTGTTAACATTCACCGTTATCACATTAGCACACCGAAATTTACTGCTTGAGCACCACCTCGTGGAAAATCCGCAAACTGCTAAATCTTCCCCAAATTCACCCATATGCAGATGTGCGCGCCAGAAATAGGCAACCGGAACCGTAAGCGAGGCATTTCTCTTTGGAGCGACGCGGTCCTGTGGTTTGGTGTATTCTAGGCAACCCTCCAAGCAGTTCAGCTCCTAAGGAACATAGGCAGCCAAGAGATTTCAGGGAAAGCTTTTCCGATTCACTTCCAAGCACTCTCACCTGTAGCCCAAGTTTACAATCTGTTTGACTGAGGCTGAGCCTCACAAATACTTCAGTCCTTCCACAAACCCTGCTCATGGCATGAACAGCTAAATTCTGGCCGGTTTGTGTTTTGGTTTTGTTTTTTTCTGACCAAAGGCCCCACTTCCGACAGATATTTCTAAGATGCTCAGTGCATTTGCAATAAAATACTAAAATAATTAAGCACTCTAAAGGTAAGTGGCAATAAAAAGAGATACATCTCTGGGGTGCACAAGAGTGGGCATATGAAGTTAAATGTTTGCAATATAACAGACACCTTTCTTAACCACCAATATGAATAAACACTTTCCTATGAGTTCCTTCACACTCAAGCAAATACTAGCTAGTGTTTTGTCCCCAGATATTCTGCACAAAGTGCACAAGAAATAAGATCTTACTATCAGTCTTACTATCAATAAAAAACAATAGAAATATTGAGGTTTTTTTAAAAGAAAAAACAGCAACTTTTTCAAAGTAATTAAAAATATATACCAGTACATTAAAACAACTATAATTTCTAATAAAGATTTTTTTAACTAAAGAAAATAAGGAAAACAAATAGTCCAACCACATAATCAAGACAGATTATCAAAAAGATAATAGCTCAGTTGCCCCAAGTTTTGTAACTTCCTCTGCCTGTTGCCCCACATTCTGGCTGTCTTTGCATTGGAAGTCATATTAGGGATCCAGCCTTCCTTGCCTCCCTTTACAACCAACCATCAGTTCGTGGCTCCTTACTAACAATCATCTTGCCCAGTCTTTGCAATTAGCTAAAGAGTAAATATTAAAAAAAAAAAAAAAAAAAAAAAGTCTAAAAAAGGCTAGGAAACTTTTTCAAGGAACTTCAGTCAGCCACATAAGATACGTCATTGTGGATAGATGCAAACAACTAAATTGTTCAATGCTGCTTTTAAATCAGTCATTACTTCTCCATACCTAATATTTACCCCAGCACCACCCCACCAATGAGTACGTCAGTATAAGAAAAGCTGCTGGAATATATACATATATGCAGATACCTTTATGTAAGTAACTCTATGGACTACATTTGTAAATGTGAATTTCTAAGGTCAACTCAATGCTACCTTTGCTCAAATTCAGGAGCTCCAAAGTCCAGAAAACACAGCAGTGGGAACACATTGATTACCAGGTTCATACATAAAAATATACACAAAACTATTCATGAAAAGTGAAAAGCCCTTCAAAGTGGTGTTTGTTGCCTAGTTGTGTTCAGGTTTCTATGCCAGAGGGAAGGGAAGACAGTGGCATAACGGTGGCACTGCCATGGCACACAGACACCCCAACAATCATAGACTTCTTAATAAAAGGTTTTGAATAAGGTGCTTTTTAAACAACTTCCAGCTGCCAGAAAGGATAGTTATAAGCAATACAAACAGTATATAGCACCTGTTAAATTGGTTCAGCAAGCAACTGCTCAACTGCTCAACTGCAAAGTCATGAGAATGTTATTTTACATTTCAGCTTTATGCCACCTAATTTTCCAGTCTTTATTCCACGTAGATGGATTACATCTTCCTGAAAACACATCCCTAAGCCATTTAGGCTTTAAAACAAATCAAGTCATAAAACTGCTGGTCAGCAACTTCCTTTAAGGTTTGTTTCAAATACTTTCAATGCATAAACTGTGTTTGGGAAAAAAAAGGAAAAATATATAAGAGAAACATCCGTCTATGTCTGTAACCCTACAGTATTGTCATCTCACAATTTTGAGGCTCTAGCACCTTTCAAGTGATATAATCTAATTTTTATTCTCTCCTTTTGCAACAGCAGAAGGGAAAACACAGACTCTCCTGAAAGGTTACAAGGGATCATTCAAAGGTGCTGGACAGAGTGACCTGGAAGCAGGGCACAGCGGGGACCTCTCCTGAGCACGCCGCAGACGTTTCCTCGCCTCACTCGCGGGGCGCACACAGACCTGGGCACACCTTGCGCAGGCTCCCAGCTCCTGCACACGAGCAGCGCTGGCTCTCGATTCCAACCCGGAGCAAACCCACCGCAGAGCAGAAGGAAGCTTCAGAGTCGTGTTGAGGACTGAGATTTCATTTCACAACCTTTCCCTGAACTTGCAAGGATGGTTCCTGCCTCCTGCTCCAGCTTTAAATAGCCATTTGAGAAAGACAGTCAAAGCTGGCTACATGTAACACTTGTCAAACCACTTCCTTTTATACTAGTATCTAGGGAAATTGTTTCAGATCAACCTTAGCTATTTTACAATTAGGCTATTTACACTTGGGATGGACAGCACTATCTGTGTTCTGTGAAATTTTAAGCATAGATGTCACTTTATATTCTTTCAGTCAGGTGACAAGCTTTACTTATTTATTTTTTTAGGTTGAGAGAAAGGACTGCTTTGAGAATCTTACCGCGTTGAAGGAGACACGGACCCTAACATGCAAGAACACATTGCCAGCTAGCTAAGTCATTTGCTACTAACTATACGGGCAGTCACACAACCTTAGGGACAGATCTGTTCTATACACAGGCAGTCACCATCCACCAGTGTTGCAAAAAGCTTCTTATGCACTCCAGGTTTATGGGAATACAAATGCTATTGTAACTGCTAAATATGGATAATTAATTTCATTAGCATCAGTCCCATAAATATATCCATAGTGTCTGTTTTCTGCTGGAAGAGAGACAGTCTTCTAGACTAGAAAAAAAAATCATGTTGTGGTAATACTAATGCAGCTTCAGATAGGGACTAACATTTTCTTCTTTCTATTTCTCCTTCTCTACACCTCACACACAGACTTGGATAGGCATCCCTAGACAGTTGCCAATTTGGGAAGTCTGCTGAGCTTCAGTCTTCATAACAAATACCTGAAACTGAGTAAGATTTGTTACGCTATACTTATATTTTACATTAGGCAGGAGATGGTTGCAGCAGCGTTGCCTCCTACTAGATTAAGTGTTCTAGAAGTGCTTCACATTCACCAAGAGCAAGCGGCTCTGCGGTCCAGGATATAAAATCAGTATTACAAAGATCATTAGCTAATCTGTAGTTAAGTGCTGCTTCTGTTGACATTTCAAAAATATTAAGATATTAGCGGGCATAGATATGTAAACACTTCCAATGAAATAAAGTGCTTCGATTGCACACGAAAGCTGTATTATGCCAGTGGTACCAGTGCTAAAAGTATTTTCATAGATCCCTGTTAAATTCAGAACTGAAGAGAAGCTACTAACCAATTCCTCCTTTTAACACCCAATGAACTTTTTTCAAAACAATTAGTTGCATTAGAGTTTCAACATGCTTATTTTCTTCAGGACTTCAAACTGAATATCTCCATGTTTCATGTCTCTACATGCCTATTCTTGCAAATATTTTTAAAAGGGGATGATTTTTTCTTTCTTATTCTAGTATCAGTCCTCCCAAAGTCACGATTAGATGTATTTTTTCCCAGTGCAATGAAAAATCATTTAACCAACAGTGTTAATTTCTTAGTTGTCACTTCACCCACTTATGTTGCTGGAGCGCCTTCATGCTGCTCATATCCCCCGCCTTGCATGGTGATAGGACACAGGGGAAACATTTTAAGGAGCCTGCAACTTTAATTATCTGGGAATACCACTCAGAATTTAAGTCCTCTTCAGTTTCTGATTATGTCTCCCTATCGGAGAAAGGGCTTGGGATTCAGATCGTGTGCAGCAAGCAGACTAGAGAGGTAGTGGTGTTCCCTACCCTGATATTTTTTTTTTTTTTCATGTATTGTTCAGGACTCTCTAACATCACTTCTACTACACCTTTTGTCAGATAGGATCCTCACCTGGATGCATATGAATTGACAGGTAGCAGCATTTTGAATCCAATCTCTGTATTATGTCTACCAAGAATTACCTGATAGAAATAGTAAAGAACCTGTGCTATTCTCACCCATTTTATAACCAGAAAATAATTCTTTAGAACTATAATTTTAAAATGTAAACTCAAGTCATCCCTATTTTCACATGGCTAACAAAAGACAAGACAGTGTCAGAAGAAGTCAGTCACTTTCTCAGTGACAATGTTTTCTACTCTTCCCCTCGGCCTCCTGACACATGAATGATCTCCTGCCTTAGAGGAGGGACAGTACATCTGAAAGGATTCCTCACATGTTTTTCTTCCCTCGCAAGATGCAGCCTCTTTATGCAAATAGTGCTTAAACCTCTAATACAGTAAATTAGAAGAAATACCTGTTTGAATACAGCTGTCATCTGTCTAAATTTTGTAGTATCATCTTATTTTCAAAAAGCCTATCTCACCAGAAATACGTGCAAATGTATTATGACTAATCCAAAACGTGCTGAAATGATACGATGTGACTATCACATTTTTCTTTACAGTCTATCAAACATGAGTACCCTAATGTCAAGATTTAGACAGATGGTCACAGAAAAAGAAATCAGTAACCTCATTAAAGGGTGTTATGAAGCAGTTTCATATGTTTCCCTTTATAAGGCTTACAAAATATCTGCAACAGCGTGAACCTAAGAAGTAGGAAAAGCATCAGGAAAATACTAAGATGACAAAAAATATTTTCCAGATAAGAAAATATTAAATAAAAAGTAGTTCTTACTCATAAATTAGTCCATTCAACATAGTTAGTCAAAAATACAGTTTATTTAAAGATGAATCTCTTTCCGCCATTGATGCAACGCACTTCAAGATCTTTAAAGATCTGTAGTTGTTTCATTTTTAACCCTCTCAATAATGGAAGCTATGCAGAACATGACCACCACCTGCAATCTACTGTAATTACTTTGAGATTCCCTCAGGAAAATACAGTGCTAACACCAACACTCACAAAGTTCAATCTGTGAACTCCGATTAATATAAAATAACAGAAGACAAAAATGCTGTTTTGTGCCTGTGTTTATGCATTTGCTTTCCAAAGAGTCTTTCCATAGTATTTCACAAGAGTTGCTACTGCAAGACACTTCTGCTGGAGGAATGCATGCTCTACATAATGACCAAACATGCACAATATTTAGACACAATAATGTCAAATGCCCCAAAATACAATCCCTAGAATGTGTTACAGTAGTGTTCCATCTACACATAAGTAATTAATCATCACATAGTGTACCACCAAGTAGTGCTTACGAATATGAGGTATAGTTTGCATTTATTGTGGCAATATCATGTATCATCAAGGGAAATTACAGTGATGAACACCTGTTTTACATAGGGAGCCACTAAGATCTGCATTAATCTGTCCCAAGCTGCTTCTCACAAAAACTGTTTGAAGACGCAGTACCTTAACCCTTCTAGTAAACTCCCTTTAAAGAAAGCATCTTGAAATACTTTCAAAAGACGTTATACAAGTTTCTCAGTAGACATTCCCACAGACAAGTTCTCAGTTTGTGTTCTTCAGCTTCCTACTGATTTTCAGAGTTTCATTAGCTAGCATAATTCTACCTTTCCACTTATTGGAAAAGCCTTCTGAGATGAAGCCCTACCAAAGCCTAGGAGAAAAAAATATATTATAGAGAAAAATTTAGTGAAAAGTATGTTTTTTTTTTCCATTTAAAATGGCCCTCTGTCTTTGTTTCTTGTCAAAAAAAATTACATATGACCCTGTAAAAGCACAGTACATACCTCTATGCTAACAGTGCATAATCTAATGTGAATACTTAAAAGCTACTGCAGCAGCAGAATACCAAGGCAAGCAGCAGTCAATGATCTGTTACTGCAGCAGTTTAATTTTTAGTAACTCTTCTCAAAAATGTATCTTTTCCTGTGATTTTATATTACTTTATGAATATCCATAAAAGGTACTGCAGTTTTGAGAGATAAAACAGTTGTCAATTGAAACAATAGGAAATGCTTTTTACAAAAAGAATTCAAACATTACTAATATCAGCCTAAGGCTCAACTAGACACTTTCTTGCTTACAATATAATTATTATTCATAAAGTATTCATAATTACAGGTTTCCTCCTCCCACTCCTTAATGACTGCTCTTACTCCAGAGGAAATCACCCCATCAAACCACCTGCCAGCACATGCTGAACTTATGCTCTATAAAACAGTAATGGCCAAAAATCTACTTCTTTGACCAGCTGTGGCAAACTGTACTCCTTTGTAAGCTACTGCTGTTAGCAGTTCAAAAATATATACTTCAGCTCTTTTAAATTATTGACAGCAATTCTTTTTGCATGATTTTAATTTTTCCTTCACCAATTTATAACACTGAAATAAAGTACTATCTGAAGTGTTTTCTTCCAGGTGTCAAAATAGGAAATTACATTATATTCTTTTATATTATATCTTTTCAAGTTACTTTTCTTCTTCAGTGTATAATTATAAATTGTCTAGGATTTCCTTTTTAATGAATATTTAGCAACTGCATTAAGTTTATAAGCTGATGAACCATATGTATTTATCTTACCAGTGATTTCTTTAATTTCTTTGTTCTTTCATTGAGTACATTACAAAGAAGAAACCTTCTAACTTCTTCTAGCATGTGCCTAAAACAAACTGCTGATAGATGAGGAAGCCAGTGAATTTAAAACCAGCGCAGCTCTATCTGCTGCCAAGTACCGCCCACAGGATTCAGTCAGGTCAGTAAGCACTACAAATGCAGGTTTGGCCCTCAGCCCCTGATATTTGGTAATTGACTGCTACCAACTTTCACTTAGCAAAATTATAGGACATTTGGAGTTTGTCAAATTCCAATTGCCCAAGTAATTGAAATAAAGCATATTTCTCCACTCTCAAAGAAAATAAAGTTGAAAATAACAAAAATAAAAAGCAAGCATGCATATTTTAGAATGTGTGCTTTTGGTTGACCAGCAATACAGAATGTAGGAGGATTCATGAAGAAAACAAACTCACATTCTGCCACATTTCAAACCTGGTGCATAACCTTTTTTTTTTTTTAATAAACTAGTTAACATGGATGTTGTTTGTTATATAGCAAAGAACATGAAAAAAGGTTTAAAAATCATTTTAAATGCTTTATTTTTTAAAACTTTTTTTTTTTTAGTGCTTAGAGAATATTCAATATAAGAATGTATCAATGATGATCATGTTGCTAAAATATGAAGTCTGAAGGCTGAAAGGAAGCACAAGAGGAAATGATACAGGCTACCTAGAGCTATGGAGGTGGAAATTAGAAACAACAAAAATACATGGGGAAAAGGGAAAGAAAAAAACAAATAAAACAAAACCAAAAAAAACAGAAAAAAAAGTGAGAGTTAAAATAGCTACCTAATACAATAGCATGAATATTATATTTTGATTTGTGCTTAAAGCCATCATATAAAAAAGAGCACAAAACTGGAGTGACATTTGTTACTTAAAACATGACATCCACAGGTTCAGAAAAGAACCAGGAGCAGCTTGCAGCAGTAACTAAAACAAATATTAATTATCATTTTGTTTTTGTTTGAATTAAAGTCCTATTAAACAGCCTATGTCAAATCAGTAAAGTCATTTTAAAGCTTGATTAAATTATAGTCCTATCTTGGTGCAATGAATTGTATTGTGTAGACACAGTAAGTACCTACAATACTATCTAGAGATATTGTGGAGACATAATAAGGGTTGATACAACTCAAATTTTGCAGGGCTTCTGCAAGTTTTGACAGTATTTACCAGTGCAGGTATCAAATCACAATGGACAGGTTTATAATATCATCCGCAAGGTACAAAGGAGGGGTGGTGATGGTAGAAAAAGCTATATTTTCCAAATTCTGCATGCTACATGTAAGTAGTTTCTGATCTATTCTGTCAATTATTTGTAACTTTGGATAGTTAATGGGTGGATCAGCAGTGGCCCATGGTACAATATACACACAAGTTACAAAATAAAACCCATACATGTTCAGGCTACCTGATAAACTTATATAAACCAGTGGCTGGATACATGCAGGGAAATGATACTGTTGTCTTTTAGCCCAGGAAAATGGGTGATAATAGTGGAATAAAGTGCTGTTTTCTCACCCTCTAAGTTTGCTCATGTTGCTGAAACTACAGCAAGCATTTCCTCAGAACACCAACCTTGGGCATAGACAAACACTAAAACCCAAAGCCAACTCCCCACCACAAGGCACGAAACACCTACTTGCACCGTTCCGCAGTGACAGCAGGTAAAATAAAATACTGCCTTAAAAAAAAAAAAAAAAAAAACACACAACACACTTAGCATTTTAACCGCATTTCCGTTCTTTAATGCCCTGAAGGTACTTGCAGCTCCTTCCCTAGCAGGAGCACTCTGTCAGTGCACCTCCTCAGCGAGAGTCATCTATGCAGGGACAGCAGCTGGAGTTAAAGCAGTTTTTCAACAGCCATAATGCCTCCTACATATTGAAACACTAATACCAAATATTAATCACTGTTAACATATAAGCTCGCAGGCTCATAATTCTCCCCGCGTTGCCCCATGCTGTTCACAGGTGCTTCTCCTGCTGCGAGGAGGTTAAGTGGCTGCTGCTGCCTGGCACATGCAGGTGGAGGCTACCCCAGCTCACGCGGCAGGGAGGGAGGGAGGGAGGGAAGGAGGGAGGCAGCAGCGCCCTGCGGGACAGCAGCATTTCGAGATTAGAAGCACCCTTTCTTCCAAGGAAGGCACAGCCTGGCCCAGGGAAAGGCTTCAGATGAGTTCTGTTGCTAATCTGTTAGCAGCGACTCACCTCTAGGAGCAGTCTTTATGCTGCCAATGTGGCTGAGTTTGTTTTAAAGGAAAAGGGGTTGCTCATGCAGCAGGTGCAGCAGTACACTACATTCCCCTACAAATCACTGGCAAGCTGGAACAGTTATACCTTGACCTTTGGGCTTTGCAGTTAAATTCTAAACATATTTGAAATGTGTGTTTACTCTGACTTTGAAGAATAACCAAAACCACAATTGCTTTGACTGATAAACAATTTAGTCTCCAAGTTCTAATAATGTGTCATGGCAACAGGGGATGCTGAAGATGGACAGGCCCGAGCCAAACCGGACACAGTTAGCAGGGTAAGCACAAGATCTGTTCTTTATCTAAGCATTTTGGTAGCAATGACTGAGATAAAGTGGCAGCGCAGGGCATGGCGTGCAGCCCTCGCAAGGACAACCACCGCCCATGCCTGTCTGGCCCGACCCCGCACGCGCAAGGCCAGCTTGGATGGGCCAACACACCACAAGAGCCTGCTCACCAGCTCCAGCTGCACACACCTCTCATCGGGAACCTATCGGAAAGAGGGGGAAAGAACACGGGGCAAGAAGCAAGGCTTGAAATTGCCTTGCTTGGAAAGACTAATATTATTAATACAGTATCATACTTTCTCAAGTGTTATAAATATATCATTGGTACCTCTCAGCAAAAGATAGCAAATAAAGTATGCACAAGTCAGAACAGGCTACTTAAAATGGGATGTGTGTGTGTGTGTGTGTGTGTGTATATATATATATGTATGTGTGTATATATATAGGCATATGAAATGTCCCCAACGGTAGTATAACCATTATGTATATATAACCATTATATGTATATATTTCTGTTGAGCTGTAAAGGCCAGTGTACACAGGCATATGAGAAGACAACAAGATTATGAATGGCCTAACTCAAACGGCCAGTAAATGACACGCTTAATGAAACATGTGTGCATGAAGTAACCATCAGTCCTACATTGAAATATTTCAGTGGCATAAGAATAATGCATAGGCAAAAGCTAAAAAAAAAACAAAAAACACTAATTATGAGGGAATTGCTTTCTTTTTGTTATTCAAGTCCTCACCTCTGCTTACTTTTTTTTTTTAAACTTTGTGTAGTAATACTTTTTCCCCATTCATCTGTTTTGCATCTGCAGAAAACACTGTACAATAAATGCTCAGTAGCTTCTGGCCTTGAACAGCTTATTCGTCTAATTGCGCATCCCTGGTGGATTTTTCATAATACTTTACAGATCTAATTTAAATACTTTTACAGATTCATCAAATACATTCTCTGAGGCACATTTATTCAGCTTATTTTAAAAACTTCTAATGAATTCTCTCAATATGTAATTCTATATTCAGCATCATGATTTGAATTATATATTATTGAACAAGGTGTTCATTATTGGATATGAATAATAATTAGGGCAACAGTAACCTTTACTGATGATAACAGTTCTATTCTCTTTTTCTTGGAAGCTTTATTTCCTTTCTGCATAAAGATCCTGCATCTGAAATGCAACTTCAAATGAGATAAATAAAACTTTACCTGTCCCGGCTTTATAGAGGCTTGAACTATTTACATCTTCTCTTGAAAATATAAATATCTTCCTACTCTTGTACCACCAGTCAGCAATATAAAGGTCACTGACTTAGTACACAGAACATAACATATGCTAATACTATGATAGAACCTAGATTTCTCTGGTACCACACATTAATTTTGACACTGGCTGCTTTACTGAAGTATTTCTCATTTGTTTTGAGTTCCCAAGAAGATCGTGAAGCGCATTCTCCTGGAATCCACTTTTAAACACGTGAAAGACAAGAAGATAATCAGGACGGGCTGAGTGCACATAACCAAAGCATATTGTGCATTACTGACCTGACTGCCTCCTGTGCTGAAAGGATGGCCTACATGGATCGTGGAAGAGCTGCGTGTCTAAGATGCCTCGACTTTACTATGGCTTTCAATACAGCACTCATCTGGCATCTGAGGAAGCATGAACTGTAGGAACAGACTTCGATGCATTGAAAAATGGCAGGACTACCAGGCTTTGCATTAAGTCAGCAGCCCGTAAAGGGTAAAACATCCCAGCAGTTGATCCTGGAACCATATTGCCCAGTATCTTCTCCAGAGACTTGGATGATGAGATAAAATGTCCCTTAAGGAAATTTTCAGATGATACTAGTAAAGTAACCATGTCTAACTAAAAAACTTCAGTCAGCAGGGTCCTTAAGAACTGGGCCAAGAGAAACCTCACGAAATTCTGCAAAGAGCAAATTTCCGTACCCAGCACAGGCTGTGAACAGACAGACTAAGTACCAATCTGCCCCCACACAAACAAAAAAAGCAGAGAATTGAAGTGAATGCACTGTTGAGTATGAGCCCACGGTTTCCACTTTGGGAACACAGCAAGGCAAACAACAAACTGAGAGGCATGACAAGCAGACAGAAGGAAGTTATCATCCCCCTCTTCTTGTCACTGGTGAGGTTGCACCCGAAACACTGTGTCCACACCTGGACCTCACCATACAAGAGGGATGCAGAGAGGCTGAAGAATTCAGCCCAACTGGACATAGCTATGAAGCTCATGACTTCTGAAGGGGAAGAGAGGCAGAGGCACCCCAGCTTGCTCCGTCCCACGAGGAAGTGCTTGAAGGACATGCACACAGATGATGGAACCCAACTCTTCATACTGGCAACAAATGAAATCAAAAGGGACAGAGTAGCTCAGGAGATTCATAAAGAACATTAGAAAAAAACAATTCTTCACTAGGGGGGTATTGTAATGCTGAAGACTGGAATTTCTATCACTAGAGGTTTCACAGACCTGGTCAGACAGAACCATAGCTCTCCTGGTCTGGTGTTGGTCATAGCCCTGCTCGCCACAGGAGATGGGACAGAGTGACCTGCAGGGATCCTTTACAAGCAACATTTCAGTCTTTTGAAATTACTGTAAAAAAAAGAATATAAATCAATGACAACCCCTGCCTCCAAAATTTAGAATTCCTAAAATACAACAATACAAAAATGGTCTAAATTAATACATTAAGGTTTCGTTCTTCCAGATAACTACACTGGTAACTCAAATTCTGGAAGTATGCCACAGACCATAAAACAAGGAGCACATTTCGGCACATTGCAAGCTTCAGTCATGAGCATGTAGGTGTGCTGTCCACCTACAAGGATAGAGTTTAGGATAAACAAATCTGAACAATCCTATTCCACTCAGATGCATCTCATCTGCATTATGGGTCAAAAATGAAAGGAGTAGCAGACAGAGGAACTGCAGCTTAGGAAATTCTCCTTCTCTTTAAATTAAATGTGTCATGAAGGCTGAATTATGGTCATGAATAAGTAAATCAGTAAGCATAAGTCTCCAAGAATTTCTTTTTTTTTTTTTTCCCTTTTTTTTTTTCTCCAGAATAGGCTACCAAGAAGCAATTACTGATTTAACACCATTTAGTTTAGCCTATATACTGATGTTTCTATTTGAAGCCAAAAACTGTTGAGGTGTGCACGTGTTATAGTTGCACAGGGTTAGTAACTTTATACAGGAGTTGAAAGATTTGCAAACCCATGAACAACAAATGACTGAAGCTGCAAACTCATGTTACATTATATCAGTGACTGCCTTGCCCAAAACAACACCTTGCTATCATTTGTGGCCTACACAAAAGCTCCTTAATAAGGCTTAGGCTGTTCAAAAAAAAAAATATCACTCACAGAATCCCAGAATGGCTGAGGTTGGAAGGGACCTCTAGAGATCACCTAGTCCAGACCCCCTGCTCCAGCAGGGGCACCCAGAACATGGGGCACAGGGTGGCAGCCAGGTGGGTCTGGAAGATCTCCAGAGAAGGAGCCTGCACAGCCTCTCTGGGCAGCCTGTCCCAAATGTTCCAGTTTCCCAGTTCTGATGTGGTGCATTTCTGTGTCCTCCATGGCCCGGTGTCACTGACCGTGTCTGTCATTCCCGAAAGCCCACGTCACCCAAAGCAGTGGCTCTCCCGCTCTCAAATCACTTAATACAGACACTGTAATACAGGATCTTGTGCTCAGTCATGCTGTAGCTGGGTTAAATCTGAAAGGCAGTGAGATTCAGAGTGCTTCACTAGCTGATTTGTTAGCTGTGTCTACTCTTAAATGCAAAAAATACACATATATTTGTATCAGCAAGGCACTCTAACATGGGGAACATTAAACACTGTTCCTCATACCAAAAAGTGGTAGTGAGTTACTTTTTCATTTTTCCATGGTACATGGAAGAGAAGGCTTCTGAGCTTCTGGAATTGACAGGACAGGGACAATCAAGTTACTTATCAAAATCTGTTTTTTAAAAACAGTTCATCATTAGAGAAGCACTTCATCATCTTAAATGAATATAGTGCTCAAGAAGCAACAGAGTGAACAGTGTAGAAAATGATATCCTGTTTACCCTCAAAAAAGGAACAGCAACACTCAGTCATTAAGGTGATGAGAGCTGCAAGAGCTACTCTCCAAAAGACCAGGCTGAGCATTTGGAGGCAGCTGCAGCTGCCCAGGATGCAAGGCCCAGACCTGATGCCACACAACTGTCTAATCCTGGCTCAGGTTTTACCTCAAAAATTGTTGCTACATTCAAGAAAGACATTAGAAAAATGAAAGCATAGTTGGCCTATACAAGCTCAAACTCAAATTCAACTTCAGCATCATGAAGAAAAATGGTAATCTGGATGAGTGAACATAAGTTTTCAACAAATGTACATCCTCCTTCAAACTCTTCAATCATACCTAGCAGTAATAATTTGATAAAAATACAACTAGGGGGTCACTCTTACTGTAAAATAATCTATGAAAAATGTGACATGCACAAGAATTCAATTATATTTTACTATATGAAAAGTTTGAAATGTCTACCTTAATCTGTTTAGATCATTTGGCCTACAAATATATAGTGACAGATACTAGACTTAAAAAGGGCTCAATATTAATTACTTCTAATTTTAAATTATTTTTACTTCCTAATCTAATTGAAGAAATTACCTGCAACCTCTCAGAAAACCCAATTTTTTAATTATTTTAATTAAAGCAAAGAATGACGATGACCTGGAGAGGATATACCAGGTTCATCTTGGAAAAAAGATGACTAAAAAGACAAAAATCATATTCACCTTAGCTGCAGAGTCATAACCTGACCTGGATCTCTGTTTTATTTTCATCTTCTGCTCGTTCCCTCCTTCGGTTTGAGCAGTGTTAGGAGCAAAGGCGACCCGAATGGGGCTAACCGATGTAGGTCACGTTGCTGCTCAGCAGCGGCCAACGCGGACCCGCCAGCACCGCGCCGCTGCTGCCTTCTGCTCTTCTGGAAAAGTCAGGTCTCTTAAGAAAATAGGCTCAATTTCTACACGGAGTACAGTTATTTTTGCAGTTGCTCTAAAAATGAACAGGTTACATACTGCAAAATAACTACTTCAGTTCTAGCAAACATTTTGATATTTAGGTACAAAAGACTGAGGGGGAACGTGTAGTCACGTAGACATATCCTGGTCAATACACCAGGAAACTCAAGTGTTAACAGGCATCTGCATCTAGAAATTCTGCAGGTCTTCTGTAGCAAACTTCTAGAAAAAGCCACAAACATTTTCTGTACTAAACCTCAAGTTTAGCACACCCAACTTGACAGCAATATGTCAGTATAGGACAGATTATCTGAGTGCAAGAAAAAACATTTAAGAAAGATTTATGAGATAGAATGAAGTGCTTGTCCAAACTACATCCCAACTGAACATCCTAACACTGGGTTATTAGGAAGTAATAAAGACTGAATGCCTACCATCCTCTTTGCCTTTCATGCATCTAAAAAGACTAAGTTTGTCCTAAAGCACAATGATTTTTATCTTTCTTTCTTTTGTGGGAAAAGGAGAGAAGCAGAGTTTGAAGTCAAAGAAAGCTTTTCCTACTCAAGCATCAGATAAACAGTACAAAATTTACATTCTTCATAAAAAAAGTCTAATTTTAACTGAGAACATATCATGCTGTTCTCCACCATCATGTCAGGAAATGAGAATAATTAAAATAAAAAGCTATTTATAAATGAATTATTATAACTTCTGCCAGAAAATATAATTAGTAAATTCTCTTAGTTTTCAACTCTGAATGAAGTTCTATTTATAGCTCTGTTCTGAGAAATCAGTAACACTAACAGAATAATCATATGAATAGGGCCATAATTAAATTTTCTTTTTCTATCTAGGAACAATATTGGATTCACAGATAGAAGTAGAGTGAAAGCTGTACATAGCGCTCTTCATCTTTGAAAAACTTATATTTTATGTAGATTAAACAATTTCAATAGATGTCAATTTCCCCATCTTTACATCCCCCCCATATGAACTCATTCTTTAAAATGCACATTGGTCTCTGGCAAAGCAAACAAAAACCTTAAGTGCTGAAGAAATGAAATGTTATACATAATCTCTATGATATGTCTATGTAATCATGCTCTGCAAGTAAGATTTATTAATGTGAAAACATCTTTTTTATAATCATCTTGATTCTTCCTTTGTATTTGACACCTGATCATTCTTCATTTACTTTAATCTGCACCATAAGCCCCGTAAGCCCAGCATGTTTTAAACAATATAATAGAGAAATACTATACAAAAATATTAACCGCTACTACTCATAACTCAGTTGTAACAACATGAAGCTGCAACATGCTGTTTTGTATTAGCAGACTTTGCCCCTATGGTCAAAAACATTATAAATTTCACCTTAAATATTGAGTATGAAACACTACACTAAAATTATTCCAAAAACAGAGCTCCACCAAGGACAGCCCTTTGACAAAACCTGAAACGTTCTCTCTTCTTAAATATCCACTAGTCTTCTAATCAGCCCAAGTCAAAGCATATGATCAGGCTCTACAGTTTACAAACACTGATTTACTTCAGCTATTTCATACTAATAATGAAGTTGGAAAATGAGTGAAACAGAAGTGGAATGCTGAACAATTAAGATTCTCCCCATAAGCCCATCTCTATCATTTTATTAAAGGCAACTGGGAAAACTCATACTGAATAACTAATTCAAAATTGTATTTGTAGAAAACAAATTAATGTAATAATTTTCTTTCTGAAATTAATTTAAATCTCCGTGGATGCTCCAGCAAATTTACTCTTTACTCGGCACACAGAAAGTTATGAAGAGCCTTAGTGCACTGCTTTAGGCACAGATTCATTGCCTCATTGCTGGCTCTAATGGCTATTCCCACCTAGCAGACTTGCTTTGCAGCACATGCAGTTTGCTCCTGCGCTTATATCAGAAATTCTGAATATTGCTCTGCTGTCTCGCTAGGCTATAAAATGAAATAATTTCTAGGCCAAATTAATGAGCCTGAGTAAATCATATAGTATGAAATCCCATTTTTGTACATTTTATAGCTTTTTTCAATTTCCTTCAATCAAACAGCTGGTTCCATAGTACTCCTATACTTTTTTCTCTCTTTTTTTTCCCCCCTCTCTCTCCTCTCCTTTCGATCCACATGTTTGTTATAAAAGTTATAAAAGAAGATCCACTAGACTTAGCAATGAACAAATCAGGCTGGGAAAGGCACTCTCCGATAAGAGGTTGGGAAAGGCACCATCTGATGAGAGGCATAGATGGTTAAACTAGTGCTCAGCCCAGTTTTGTGCATGCTTCTGTCTTGCTTGAAGGCGCTGGCCAAGACATTATTCTCTGTTCACGTGTTCATTTCCCAACTACCTCATTTTTAAAACGTCTGATTTAACATTTGTTGGCATAAGAAATGTTCTACATGCTTGCAAACCTAAAGCTATTTCTTCTGTTTTTCCAAAATTTCTTCCTGAGAGATCTCTATTGTCATGTAATTTGGATTAAATAGCTTTCTATTTGCAAAAATCACTGAGACTTTTACATAAGAAAGGGAAATACAACTTCTTCCTGGTTACTCTGCAAGTTCTGTATGACTGATTTTAGTGGAACTAGAGAGTACTTAGTACTCTGGAAGGGCAAGCATTATCCTACAGACATTAGTCCATATGCAGCTATATGACTAATATACACTCGTATAATTTAAATAAGCCAACTCTGACAACATTTTGACATTTACTTAAAAATAGTGTGACCTAGTACCTTGAAGCTCTATCTCCAGATCCTTACAAACAAACCTTTTGAGCAATCAACAGCAAACCTCACTCTTTCTACATAACCTTCTGTTTCACCTACCAAAGAAGGAACTATTAAGCAACTGTTTTAGAGATGAAGAAGATTTGAAGATGCAAAACAAGAATATCCATGTTACACAGGTTAGGAAAGTATTTTAAAGGTATATACTTCAAGAGAACAAACTTATAAAAAACAAAACAAAAAAAGATTAATCACACTAAGAAATACTAGTATTCCAACCTAAGTATTAATTGAAACTTCTCTCATATTATAAGGTAAGATAGCCATCTGAACAGAAACATATGTCTTTCCTTCCAAGGCTGGGGACTAATCATGATCAGTGAAAAAGAATTATCAAAATTGTTAATATATTAAAATTGCCACAAAGCAATTATGTGTTAATGCGATTTAAAACAGCTATTGCAGATGACAGCTGCTGATTATCTTTTAACTGAATTTTCTAAATCTATCAGACTTTTAAAATGGGTCTATATCTAAACTGCTTTCTCAAATAACCAGCTCAAATGCAGTACAGAAAGAAGCCAGCAGTTATATGATTCATCTGAGCGCTAACAGTTCTGTATTTTAATATATAACTTTTGTTGAAAGTTAGCTTTAAAGGCGGTATGTCAGATTCTTTGTTATTATTAACTGTAGTTATTTTTTTTTAAATTATTCAAACTAAGCCTACACATTGCTTTTCATTCAGATGGAAAGCCTGATAATATAAAAATAGAAAGCTCAAATGAGAAATAATCAGCCTTTGAAAGTGGAGAGCTGTCTCTTTGAGGCACATGAGCCTTACTTCAGTTTGTAAGAATTATAATGTTGATAAAGGTGAAAAACAATAATGAGACCTAAACTGTCCCCTCTGAGATACTTTTATTCATTAGACTCCTGAGGGTAACTAAGAAGAAATATTTCTGATAGCAATCACTTTTTAAGTTACTGCTAAATCTGAAATACACCGGTTTGCAACTCTGTTTTTAGTGATTAGGTGTTAATACCAGATTAAAAAGTGTATAAATAAAAAGGCAAAAGAAAGCTAGACTTCAGAAAACTGCAGATGAAGCTAAGATGCAGACTTTTTATTCACATTAACATACACATTCTTGGTTTTTTATTCCTTCTCCATAGAGGATACTAAGCTTACCTTATAAATTAACCGTATTCACTTCTACTCCTACTAAAATGATTATTTTGTGTTACTTTATTAGACAATACAGAAAACTATTCTAGCTACTCCTCCCTCTTCACCTCCCTGTCTTAGGCATCAATAAACTTTGAATAACTGTAAGTTGCTTGCGTGTTCTTGCATGGCCATTTGGTGGATGCACAAGTTTTGAAGAGGAAGTGAAAAGACACAAATAGGGATAGCACTGAGATATTCCAAAATGTTTGCTAGTGCCTTTCACCCCAAACTGGTTCAGATTTAGAAACATTCAAGGAGATTATGTATAAACTTAAAGTTATTCTTGCTAATTCATGATTTGTAGAGCCTCTATATTTGATAATGGCCATGGCTTAACTGGATTAAGAAGTATATAGTAACCACATAACCATGATTTTTTTTTCCTCATTTTGAACTGTGCTAATGCTTATTATTTTCCATTCTTTTCTTGGGCTGACCCAAAAGTCTGTGGGTGGAAGAGGAAAGTGAAAAATTCTGTATCGTTCTCCACTCTACAAGGCCATGCAAAATGGGGACTTTCCTTATCTCTTGGCTTGAATATATCCCTTGCCGCATTTCCACGTTTTAGCGTGCATAGCCTGGAGTTGAATACACACACCAGATCTGATTTGATATGATAACAAACAGGACACTTGTTCCCACTATGTAGAAACTCGAAAAAGGGATTTCCACACTATGGATTTACCTGTAGTAAAATAAGAAGGGCTGAAGGACTTGGTTTTGTTTGTTTTCACCTTAAGAGATCCAGTCTTTGGTAGGAAGCTGATGTGCAAGAACCACTATGAACATTACCCACCAAGCAGCCCTCATGTGTCCGTGTCCTTTTGCGTGGCCCCTGGTTGATGATTCTTCCAGTTTTTGTTTTAATCCATTTACAATAAGATACACACAGATTTTTAAAGCTACTACCCTTAAAGCCAGTAAGTTTGACAGCTCTATTCAATAGCAAAGGCTTAAACAGCTCTAGCAGAATCATGTAATTTTATCAGGACATACCTTACTTAAAGGCTTCTGGCAGGCTTAGGTATGTCAGGTAAAGTGCTACCCTCCAAATCAAATATACACTCTGAAAAGAACATGCAGCCCTCTGATACAGATTCTATATTTTCCCCCAGGGCACAGCTAAAAACTACTCATTTTCACTTGCTATTGAGTAATATGCATTGTCATCAGTTTTCTGTGTCTGTAGGGATTCACTTCTCATTCTCTACTATGTGGAACAGAGACATAAATAGAGTGGAGATAAGTAAAGGGAGGATGGAGGCAGCACAGAGACTTCCCTACCTTAATGTCAAGCAGAGTAAAAGCTATCCAGCACTCCTCTCCTCTGTCAGCTGCTATACTGCAGTGGTTTTGGCTTTGCTTTTTTTTTTTTTTTTTTTTGCTGTGTTCCCCCCCTCCCCCCCAAGATATTCCTACACACCTGCTCAACAAAATGACATTTATACATTGCTAGAATGCACAGCACTTAATGCTATGAAATAAATTCTATAAGCACAGCAGAAAGTTCTCAGTTCAGAGAACTTGGAGCCTAAACTAGGAGGGTTGTACCAGCAACAGCAAGAAAAATCGCCTTCGCTAGTGGATCACTTACCTGGGTTTTTCTGGGAACAAAATCCTGCGCAATGCAAGGTAAGCCCCGAGGCAGACACTTCTCATTGGCAGGAAAAATACACCTCAGTGTCTCCTTTCCCTGCACACACTAGGAAAGGAGAGACTAGCGCCCTGTCCAGGAACCACAGGGCTTCAATGACGCTCTCAGTGCCTGAAAATGATATCATGAAGTTTTATGTATGAGCTTAATTTTGGCACATGACAATCCAGTGACATTTAAGTAACTCCTCTAAATGGTGCACCTATACTCTGACCACACAACTAGATACTACAGCCATCTTTCCCCTCCTTGTATTCTTTGGCACCTCTAAAACACTTGTTAAAATCAAATTTACTGCAAACACCGCAACAGAAAGCAAAATCTTTATAATATGTTGGCTTCTAAATTCTCTCCTAGCATATCAGCTTCACTCAGCATGTAAGTTCAGTAGTACTTTTAACATATTCATTAACGCTCAGAAAGAAAATAAGTCATTAAAGAGGTTTCAAAGGCTTAATGCACAGGAATTACCAACAAACTAAACCTGTGCTATCTCATCACAACAAGATTACTAGGTGTTGCAAACTGGCAGAAATGAAAACACATGTAGTAGGTTGATATATTTTTCGTCAGAATGCAATTTTCTTCATGTTAGACTTGGAAGTATATATTTATTTTTGCAAAATGATACTCAGTAGTCTTCATGCATATCATAGTTTGCTGCTGTGCTTAGGAAGCTGTAACAGCAGTTGTTTGTTGATGGTCTTAATTACTTCCCTAAAATGCAACACTACATTCAAAAAGAATTCAGACCCTTTCCCTCAGAATTTTTTTTTTCCATGTTTTGTACATTACAAACTCATTAGGCTTGAAGCTGTACTTCAAAGAGACCTGTCCTATGTGTTATATAGGAACAGACAGCAAAAATAATTTCTTAATCTTGGAGGATTAGTTGCTGCAAAAGTGTTCTGTTGCCTTAGAGAGCACTTCACAGGGGGAAAAAGACAGCCAGAATTACCCACAGCGATTTCTCATTCAGAAGAAAACAGTTTCAATTCATATGAAATCTCATTTTCCATTTTGCAGGACAGATTCACAAGTTTCTAGAACCTGGATTGATGCCTGATGCTCTATTAATGGGAACAGCAAACTATTACATGTTATAAAGTGTGTTTTAACAAATCAGTGTTTCCCTCCCATCTCAATAACATGTTGGACGCTGTTTATCTGACTTTGATGCCAAACTGCCTCCTGTCACATACACATCCTGTATACCTGATTAATGGCAGCCTCTAGAACAAGAGCTTTGTAAATTTTTAATTAAAGAAAATGAACAGACTTAAAATAACAGTTCATTATAGCACCCCTGCATTCTTCACTTAAACAGTTGGACTTCTAGAATTTGTGTGCGCTCTACCTTGCTGACACACATAGCAGTATCCGAGGATCTAACTTACCAAGCAAACCACCAGAATGCAAAAGACAGTTTGCTTCTGATGGTGACAAGGAAAACAAAATACAACTCAAAATACAACTTATAGATGTCATATGTAACATGTAACAAAACAAGTCTGATATTATTACGCATTAAAATATTATTAGGGTTCACTGAGAAGAGTAACAATTTTAAGTAGAACAGATTTATTGCAAAAAAAGCACAAGATGGTTTCACGATTATAAACCACTGTGTGGATTGTATGCACTACTTCATGGACTGCTCCTGCTCCCAAAGGGGTCAGTAGCACTCTAAATTAAAAATATTTTAGAGAGCATACGAGTAGAGATACTGAAGAGTAGCAGTGTAATAAAGACAAAAAAGAAAGTTGCATCTGAACACCTGAATGCTTTGAAACAAGTAGCAATAAAAGGCCAAAAAATATAACAGTGCTGATGAAGTCAGCTTAATTATGCATATTTATTTTAAAATGAACAAATATGGACTTAAACATGTTAAGTTGAACTGTTTGTAGGATGGAATTTCCCAATGGCACAGGAGATCAAGGAGACTACAGTATTTTGCTCATGGGAGACAACAAATCACGGCCATCAATTTTGAAAGAACCAACACTCAAAAACCCTCATCTAGCTTCATCAGCAGAAAAACAAGTTAGATTTGGCAACCCAGAAATATTTTTTGACTCAAGGTTTTCAGGATTAACTCTCATTCAGCTTTGACTTAGAGGTGTCAAGAAGAACTAGAAATATTTAGAAACTTGTAACAGTTTCAAAAGGCTGGAAAAGCATGTAATACTACACTAAAAAAGTTTTTTCCAGTCTTTCATTTTGCATGAGATTCAGATAATTGCTTTCCGGATCTCCTTGTCTAGATCACAGAAGTATCTTTTTAAAAATACCAGTGGAGGAAAATTGTTGTCAGGCAAAAAAAAGTAATAATTCACCCTACACAACAAAGGAACCAAAGAGGTAAAGATAGAAGAACAGTGAGAAGGGAGGCCATGACTACTAAAATCAAATGCTACAGCATGCTCTGGTTAGTGACTTAAAGTTGAAACGATGCTCATAAATACATCCTCCTTTAGAAAAACTCCGTAGAACTTTGGTCTTGGAGTCCAAATCATCAAGCAATTGCTGATATTAAGCAGCAGATGCCACCTGCCTCTCTAAAGGCAGAAATACTCAACTCTGGCTGGACAAATTAAGCTGAAATAACACAGATCTGGAAAACAATCCCATGTCTGGCACTTGCTGCATTAAAACCCTGCAAATGAAGTCTAAGCACACTGAAAAGTGCATTTCAGCCACTGGGGAGAGCTTGGACACCTCCAGCACGAGGAAGGTTCAGAAAGGTCGACAACTGCAATCCCGGGGCCGCGGCTGCTCAGCGCAGACAATCAAAAATCTAATATTCTCCTGGAACTCTCCACAGCTGAACCTCCTTGCGAGGAACTCCGAAACTTAGCATGGGGAAAATTAAACACCAAGGCTCATCTAGATTTCTTTATAATGTTTTCCAGACAACAGGGGAGAGTAATGCAGGAGCCAAAAGGGGCTATGGGCTTGCCGTGATATTCTACAGGTTTGAAAGCAAGTAATTGCTTTTCCATCAGTCTCTCTCTGTTTTTACATATTTAGTTTATTTAGATGTTTATCTCATACAGCCAGGAGTACAAGAAGAGGACAGGAATTCATAGATTGGGCAAACATTTACAGATTCGTAAGATATGTCCTCAACTAAAACCTGTATTTAAGTATTTAATATTTTAAAAAAATCTACAAAAACAGTAATAAAAATATTTAAAAGAAATACTGATTAATAAAAGGGATAAATTAACAGTCTTCTCAATTAGAAGTCAATACACTGCAACATATGCCTCCTTCCTTTTCCTGTTTTATTACAGAACATAATACTTTATGGACAGCTACTGACTAAACAGGCATATTAATAATGATTTATGAATTCCTCTTAAATTTAACGAGTGTCACTTCACTTTCCATCTGAAAGCTTGCCCCTACTCTATCCATATTATTTAGCTTTTTGTTAAAGCCAGGAGGGCCAGGAAATAAAAAAGCAATGCATTAAAAAAAAAAAAAAGAAAAAAAGAAAAAACCCACCACCACCACATCTCAGATCTTATCAAGTACGGCAATTCACAAAAAACTTTTTTTTTTAAATACCAAAATAAAGGATCGTTGTAAATGTAATATATGAAAAGAATATTACTATCAAACAATGGAAAAAAAATAAAGCCATATCTTTGTCCTAACACTCCAACCTTCCATAGTAAAAAACACTTCAGGAAGTTAAAGATATCTAAGGGTTAAGCACATTCGACTCCTTACCAAAAATATGCACTGTATCAAAAAATGTTTAAAGAGTAAAAAATGTGTTGAGATAGCCAAATTTATCTATTGCATTTTCAGTTAAAATATTATTAAAACACAAAACAGTATTTTCTATTCGCTTTTTATTATTTTTTTACCTTGAATTTTGTGAAGGATAGCAGCCTTCTCCAATGACAGTCTTACACAGACCATCTTAAACTGTAATAACAATCAATGAACTGAATCACAACACCACAGGTGGAAGATGGAGGGAGGATTAAACTTGATTAACTATGGTGAGATTTACCCTCAGAACTGGAAATGAGATTTAACTTTCCATTCTCTTGAGTTACCTGAGTATACTGCAATAACCTGAGTCATTTACAGTTTTTCTGTGTTACAAAAATAAGTGCATCAGCACATGACAGGACAACACATAAACAGAAAATAGGGTCAGAAAGGATTATAAATCAATCTAACACTTCTTCCCTTCTGTAGGCAGATGCTATCTAACCAGAAGGCAGGTACTATCTAACCTTTCTGGAAATACTATGTTTCTCAAACAGTTTTGTACCTACCTTACACTGGTTTTACCTAAACTATCACTTCTAGCTTGCTTATCAGAATGCCATCTCTGACAGCATCAACAGCTTTCATAAATTTAAGATACATGACATCCATCACTTCCTCCCATTCCAAAAGGCCTATTAACCTGTAACAAAATCAACTTCAATTGCCCTGGTGTGAATTACTTGTGATAAATCAGTGCTACCTCTTACTCATGTCTTTACTTTCTAACCACATACAATGGTTAAGTTTTTTCACCTATTTAATTATAATTGACTAATCTTTTTTTTTTGCTTCTGAAAACATCAATTTTGCTACCTTCAGAACCACCCTGCATTTTCTCAGAACTAGACAGCTAACACTTCCCTCACTTATATTACTTGTTAATTTAAATAAGGTTACTTTTCATAAAAGACTTTTTTTTTTTTCAACTTATCTACTCAGCACAAATATTGAAAGGAAAAATTGTGCTCAATAAGTATAAATCATTTGAGAGGTCTTTGGGTCTTTTACATTGTTTGGGAGCTGGAACCAAAATTCCATTATTTGCACAGCTTGAGGCACGCATCTTTATACACACTTATACCTGTACGTGTGTGTGTATATATAATATATGCATAATACAACAGAGGTTGGCATTAGTGTGACTTATTATAGTCTGGGAAGGAATTATAATTGTCTATTTCTCAGAAAAGTGTTCAAATTTATAATTTCCTTTTAGACAGTCTCTCTCAAAATTTCTTTAAAATTATATCAGCAGTACAGAGGGATGCAGCTATTATGGACTTGATTTCCAGAGTGCTGAGCATGCACAGCTCCCGTTAAAGTCCATGGGAGCTTTAGACGATAAACAGCTCTGAAAAAAAGAGATACAGGATCATTTCTACAGTATTATTTAGCACAAAGCCTTGACTAATAAGAACAAGTTCATTTTGGGAAAGAGTATGATTAAAAAACAAAATGAGAAATAAAATATTTCTCCCCTGAATGTCTGAAATGTGTAATTCACTCTCTTCACTTAAAAATGCAAATAAAGAATTCATGCCCCATAGCCACAATTTTCCATAGATTAGCTTTTAATTTTCAGGTGGTGAGTTTACCTACTGCAGGCCTTAATGCTGAAAGTAAACTGTGATTCTGATTATAATGAAATGTTATGGTCATATTTCATACTGAGATCTCTTCTGTGGTTGCTTTTACATCGTTTCTGTTTACTCTGGCTTAGCAGGGAATCCAGTATTAGCAACACACATGATGTGATTTATAAGATTTCCTGTCCTCTGAAGAAATCATTTGCTGTGGTATCAAATAGCACTCAAGGTTAATGTTTGCACTATACAACCCCATGCACCATTTACTCGAACGAAACAAAATCCTTTTCCTGCAGACTTTGTAATTGGCCTACAAAATTTCAGCTTCTTCCAGGGAACAGCAGTGTTACAGTGCTTAGGATCTGGTAACATGGGCAAAATATATTTTCCTTTCCAGGGCAGCAGAAAGGAAGTACTAAGGCATGTTAAGCATTCTTAATGCAAACCCCGAGTATTGCCAACTCCAGTCATCACCCAGGAAAAGCAGCGCACTCTTAAGGCGCCAGGAAAGGGCCTGAAGCGCCATCTGGCATTCTCCCCTGCAGGGAGGCCCCCACGCGCCCGCAGCAGCTCCCGCGGCGCCTGGGCTGCCAGGGCGCCCACGCGCTGCGCCCTGAGCGCGCCACGCGCAACCCCCGCCACGGCCGCGCTGCGGGCACGGGAGCTGCGGGGCAAAGCCCGTCTCGCCCACCATCCCCACACGCTCTCTCCTCTGCCCCAGTCCAGGAATCTGACCACAACAAACTGTTCTTTCCAGCCCCAACTCCCTTCCCTCCACCTGTTTCTTCTTCTTCCTTCCTTATTTTTTGGTTGTGTTTTATTGCTGACTCGCGTCTCCGATGCGGCCAGCACGGCTTCATTACGCAGCAGCATAAGGCAGGCAGGACGCCGCGGGCGGGAGGGGAACGTGCACGTAACGTGTTTTGGTGGCTGTTAGTCATTTAATTCGCTTACTGGTACCCTCAGTCTGCGCTTGCAGGTACCTTCCAACAATGTAACCAAACACGGGATAGGAATGGGTTAACCAGTCAAATATTTACTGTCTCCTGGCTGAGATTTGCAATTAAACATAAATAAAATATAAATAAATCAATGTGTACATGTGCTGTTTCTACCTTTCATATTAATATACTAAAGCAAATACGTTACTCCAAATTTTTCTCATTGCCTCAATTGCAGAAGTTCTCCCTGACTTATGCATGTGCTTGGTTCTTGAAAAGCTTCAAGTCTAAGATGAATCCTCTAACCATGGAGAAAAAATTCCAGATCTATCGACTGGTGCCATATCATTGCTCGCCTTAAGTCAAAGCCTTGCACAGCACTGTTTCCTTCAAAGCAGGCCCTGAAGAAGAAGAGGGAAGAAGCAAACAGGGGGCACTGCGGTCTGGAGACGCGAGCGGTGTTTCTCTGCTGTATTGAGGGCGCTACAGCCCCCCTTGCTGAGCGGCCAGGTGGCCCCAAGCTCAGCCCTGCGAGGCCACGTCGCCGCGTCCCGACACAGCCTGCAAGCAGGATGCCCCGGGCTCCCCGGGGGCTCTGCACAAGCGTGTGCAACAGAAAAACAACAGCGAGCAAGAGGGAGACAGAAGGCAGCAAGGTGATTCTTAATAGTATCATAGGTAAAACTTATGTGGATAGGGCAGAACTTGGACTTGCCTGGAGAAATGTCAAATCTGAGGCCATCTTTAGCCTGACTATACTGTAACGTTTCACATCTGAAGCACAAAGCTGCATTTGGTTATCTCTCAGTCTGCTTTGAACACCGAATAATTCCACAGCACCTGAAGGCACCTTCAACAATAACAGACTATGCTTCAGACCAGGGCTAAGGGCTGCACAGCCCCGTCTGCCAGAAGCAGCTCCTGAAGCCACAGACACGGGCTTGAAGCCATCATGACTGGGCTGCTCCAAACAGCTCCTGCCAGCACCGCTCGCCCTGGCAGGCGGGAGATAAAAACTGCGGCTGAGTGGATACCCAAAATGCAGCATCCTGCCCATCAAGGAGGCAATGCAGCAGTGACTTGGGGGGAGAAAGAGAACCTGTCATAGCAAGACTCAACTACCTCTTTTCCCTCCCCTCATCTATAGATTTTACACTGACACAGAAGAGCGCAGGGGACAAGCAACAGGCGCCCTCACACCTACAGCTTCACCCAGCTCCGAACGGGACCAGAATCCCCACGGGGCTCTGCTCCCAATGCCACAACATTAGACACAAGTCTCTGCTGGAAAGCAGACAGACGTTTTGCCTCACTACTTAGTAAGGTTGAGTAGCAACTGCATCTCGTCATGAGCACAAAACATGAAACTAAGCTTGCTGCTGTCTAGGCTCTAGATATACAGAGAGCACAAGTATGAACACAAATTGCTGACAGGACATCAAAAAGGCCAATACATAGTTAGGAGCTAATTCTTGTTACTGTGGGACAACTCCAGAAAACAAAGGGAGTGAAGAGAAAAATAGATATACAGGGTTAAAAATTCCCGACATCAACATGACTGAATACAATAAGATAAAAATTACTGTATTACTTGTTACTAAGTAAAACTTGTTGGACTAAAACTGAGAGATTTGCAGAACTGAAAAGAGTGCCACATCCTTTAAACATACCAATATGAACGCACTCATTTTAGACATACAGATATAGATATTTGTATATATGCCAGTTTGTTGTATAAACACCATATTCATATAACATTTTGTTAACTGGAAGTGCTTTTAGGCAGGAACTTCGCTTTCCCATTTGTTTGCCAAAAGCAATGTATACTCTTTGTATTATGTTAATTACTGATGTTAATTATTCATGGCATTTGCCAGTTCAATAATTTATATCTTGTGATGAAAAACAATTTCTGGACATGCATATATACAGATAAAAATACAAGGCAAAGTCTTCTGTAGCAGCTGGAAAGAACCTGTTCAGTTCTCAGAAATCAGTGAGCACACATTATGGACTTTGTTTTCTTTCTAAAGAAAAAAAGTTGTGATCAACCACATTCAAAAACGCCACCGAACCAAACTAGAACTCACACATTCTTGCTAGTAACTTCTGAATAACTAAGCCTACTCCAAAACATAGGTTTAAATAAGAGCAGCACATAGCTAAGGGTTTTGCTCTGTTTAAGAGTAGACACTGAGTACTGATGCTCACAAAATGAAGAACTAGAAAGACAACATTAGACACCAGAGGGGGATTTGGAGGTCTCATCCCAAATCTGCTCAAATTACCAAGACAGTCTCTCTACAACTCCATGGTCTTTGGCACATGTTTGAAGCAAAGACCTTCCAGCCCAGGGCAACAAATTTGATCAGTGAGTTCACACTGCCAAACACTGCAGAAAACACGTGCTTAGACAAAAGCAAAAAATATGCAGTAATACAGTAAACATGGGAGCTCAGCAACTAAATTTACTACTTGCTGAGAGTTTCCTCATGTTTTTGTCAGTGGGGATTTGACCCAGAATACCTATTAGACCACAGTATTATTCACAGCAACAAAATAAGCATAAAACAATCACCAGAAAAACACCTCCATCTGTTGGGAACTTCTTAAGCCTGTCCAAAACTCCCAAGGTGAAAAAACACAATTTTATTTTCTTTATTCGAACCTGCTCTAGATTAAGTGCTGTCATGGTGTTAAGGGGGCTTATTAGCTACTATATAAGTGAAAGCAATTTATTCTGCGTATTTGTTATGATTATACTTTAAATGAAACTGCCCCTTAAGACCGAAAAAGTAGGAAATACATGCCTGTATGAAGGAATTTGTTATTCAGAGACCAGTTTACCTTTTCCTCTGAAGTACAGATCTTTCACTTGTTATCTGCTGTTTCTTTTTCAATAAGGAAAGAAACATAAAAAGACAGTAAATGGGAAGCCTGTGATACCTCACCAATTAAAATTGTATCTGTATCTGAGAAAGTTATAATTATTTTCAAAGTAATGGTCTTGGAAAAACCATTTTCTTAAGAAAGTTTAATTCCTTTTTTTTTTTTTTTTTTAAATCAGCTTTAAAAAAACACATGAATCCCAGCTCCCTGATATATTTTTTTTTGCCTAACAAGGATTAAATCTTGCAACAAGAAAACTTCAGAATAATTCATTTTTTTTTTTTGCTTATTAATTTGCTGCTCCTAGCAGGCTCTTAGGTAGTAACATTCTTGCTTGAGCCTACGCTCTTTTTGGTCCCTTTTCCTATTACAATACTACTTCAAATACAGAGGACCAACGTACCTTTTATATAAAAGAGTTCCAAATTACATAGTCAAAAAAAAGGATGAAAAGTGGATAAACTGGAAAAACTGCTGAAGGAAATATTAAAAATACAGATTTCTGACTCAAAAGCACCCTGGTGCTCATAAGAAAGCTTGTCAGAAAGGTCACCCACAAGATCTTCTGCGTGAGCAATCCTGCTTGTGCTGCTTGGTTCTCTGTTGTGGTTCCTCATCCAAGTGGTGGCCGGAGCTTCAAGGTTTGTTTTGCTGAACACAAGCGCATCAAGTGCGGCATACCACAGTTAAAACTTAGCTTACAGAGGAAGCTGTGCGGGACTGCAGTTTTCCAAGGAGGTGTAGCGGCCTCCCGGTCTTCTTGGCAAGACTTACAGACTATTTTCAATATGCTGTTACCAACCCTATGACCTTCTGCCCACAGCTCTTTCCTTCAGACCATCTTGCAGGTTTCTAAATCAGCTATAAAATACTAGCGACTCCCGGTAACAACAACAAAGTCTTAAAACACTGGACACAATCAGCTGGGAGGGATGTTTGCCTCAGAACCACACACACAAAAAACACAGACAAGAATTTGCAAAGATTTCCAAAATAATTTCAGGATAACAAAAACACTTGGTGTTTAATAGCATTCATGGGTGAAAGTCAATCTGTTCATATCATGCAGTCAGGAGCTCTGTCTGTTCTCCAGTATCCAAACGCACCACGTAAATTCCTGTCACTTCTGAACTTCCCATAAAAGGCAGCACTATTAATAAACGGGCTTGCTCAGCATATTAGCAAGGAGGAGAAAGCAACTGTCTCGGAGCTCCTGCATGGCACTCGGCAAGGGCAATGCAACGCGCTTGCGGGGTGCAGGATCCCTGTTCAGCGAGCACCAGCCCCACAACGGGGCAGTGACAGTGACAGCCTCGGGCTGCCTCTGACAGCAGTAGGGGCCCTGGTCCTCTCTAGTTACCTCCTGGGTGCTAAGGCCAACACTGGGCTTGTATATTGCAGAACCACAGAATAGTTAATTAAATGGTTTACTGTTAATGGTTAATATTCTTCACTGATGACAGACATGTTTCTAGAAGAAAGGTGATCAACTTGTGCCTTTGGTAGGGAGCACTCGCTCCCAGCAAAGATAACACAACCAAGCTGCCCAAACTGCTCCCAAAATGTATTAACAGATTAAACAGTTGTAAAGCTGAAATGATGAAATATATGCCTTGCATAAGATTCATTCTTCCACAGATTTCGCAGATTTTTTTTTGTCAAGATGTTTCTCCAAAACAATCTCTTGCCCTGCCTCCTCCTCCTTTCCCCCCTGTGCCAAAAGAAAAAAGTCAAGAAAAACAGCTTCATTTTATATACATAGCAGGTGCACAGCCAACAGGAAGTAAGAAAGAGAGGATGGCAAAACATCTGATAAAACAAAGCAAGAAAGAACTCAACTTTAAAAGTTAAGCTGTTTTCTAAAATAAACTTCCTGGGATCTTTTGAAGAGAACATTTTATTACAGCAGGATGATGGTGCATTGATAGGAGAAGATATAAAGCAAGTACATCACCTTAATAGACAACCCAGTGGAAGAAAGAATGCTTTAAGACCTAAGTTTCATATTTCTTCACATACATTAGAAACTGTAATTTTCAAGACATACAAAAAGATTATTAAATATCATACTACAAAATAACATCAACTTTCTTGGTTATTCTTGTGCTATTGTTGGTATGTTCAGCTAGCCATTAGTGACCCCTTTAGGTGTGTCTTCCTGCACAGTGATATTACATTCTCCTTTTAATATCACTTATTTTTTTATGTCATTAAAGGCACTGATACAAAATTGAAGTCTGTGATTCTAACCTTCCTATAATAAAATGATAAAGACTTTTTGTTTAATATTTATAATTTGCAGATAAGCTACTTAGGAAATTCCTATAAAATATTTAATAAGATACGATAAACTTAATATTGTTTCTAACGAGATAACCGATGAAGAGATGACTTTTACTGGCAAAATATTACCTTAGCTGACTCAAAATAGAAGGGGAAAAGGTTTGGTTTATATAAAAAGGTATTTGGAAAAATGCTGTAGAAGTCTTGCTTTTTCTTTTTTAAGAGAGGCAAGGCTTGACTAGAATACATTACATGTCTGTTGGTCTGCACAAGAGATTACCAAGAGTTATATGAATTTATGTTGGTCTTTTATATTTGCAATCTTTAAAAACAACACGCTTTGTAAAATAAATTTTAGTAAAGTTACATTGAAACATCCCTTGAGATAGGAGAAAATACCTTCTTTAAAAGTAATCTCAGAAACAGGGATTAAAAAGATAACTTAAAGCTTCATTTCTTTTATCTTATCACATCTTTGCTCCCTCACAGGAATAGAAGTGATAACTACTGTAGAAAAGAATAACACATTGCAGACAGATTTCAAGGCTGCATCCTTTTAGATCACTTGATGGACATTCAAGAAGGAAGAATTGTATTTTCCTTATTTTTAGCTACCTTATTTCCCTTATTCAAGGTGTTTTTAAGCAAAAGTAACTTGATCAGGACATAAAGACTTCAAGAGAATCAGAGAGAGAGGGCCACTGAGCAACAATAAGAGATAGCCAGGGAACATGAGAGCAGCAGGTCAGGCTGGAATGGGAGAAATGCGGACAAATAACTGTTTTTTGACTGGGTAGTTTGACTACCCTGTAGTACCAGAATGTAGTTTGCAGTATTGCAAAATACTGACCAATTTGAGTAAGGGGGTCCCACAAGCTGCTCATTTGTAGAACATTTTGCCAAAGCTCCATCTACATCACATGCTTTTACAACTGCTCCAAAACCTTGTAAGACCATTTCTGATATCTTTGAAAAAAGTTTTAACAGAGATGAAAAACATGCTGTTTTTAATTTTCCTGGCAAGTAATACTAGTCTTTATGAAAGATATACTGTATTTTCTGTAATGTCTGATATCACAACCTAGTTAGCATTTGAGTATAGAACTAAAATAATTATAAAAGACAAAATGCAACAGCAAAGATACATGAATTCCAAAAGATGCAACTGCACAGTTTTTGACCAAAGTCTTCCACTGTGTGTTTCCCCCCACCCGCTCCCAGCAATTCTCTCCTAGAGAAAAGTTACACAATGATTCCCCCAGGATGAGACCTGTATTTTTCATGACAGTCAAAATCATGAAATTTGTCTTATGCATTTAATTTTTATTTGCACCTGGTAACACTGCTAATCATCACACATGTACATCACATGTGATCAATGGTCCTTGGAAAGAACAAAAGAACAGCACTGTCACTTGCAGGCTAAAATTTAGGCATGCACTTAAGTCCCTTTTTGAAACCACTCCTCAAATTAGGCATTACCACTTTCAAGTATTACATGTACATGAGGCACTACTAACAGTACTTTTATAGCAAGAGGTTTAAAAAAAACACTTAAATCTTAATCCATTTTGCCATTTAGAATTTGTGTGTACATTATAATAGTGAATTAAGATTTTCTTAAGCTTAATAAAGGTAACTCCTTCCTGAGTGGGTTTGCCTTTAAAATGAATAAAACAAACACTTTGACAGGCAGAATTTTTCCATCTTATATAGCCTTAAGTTTTAAATGTATATATTTTTACTTTAAATATTTACAAGGATACAACACATATTCGAAGCTACCAAATCACTGTTGCTTAAATAAACAAATTTAGAAAACAAATGAAGTATGAGCAATAGAACATGACAATATAACCAGATTAAACTCTTTCTTTTGTCTGCAAAAATGGTATTCTGCCTCTAAATATGAAGTGTTAGAGACAGCTAAATGATATAAAATGCAAAAATATCAAAAGACAAACACACGCAGTGCTTATTTTCCTCTCTCCTTTCAGGCATATGATTATTTACCACCCAACAGGTAATTATCCACTTTTGCTTTATCCCGAGCATCCAGTCCCTCCTCGAGAGAGCGTATTTGCATAAAGGCGCTCTCCTGGGAGCTCGGGCTCTATCTCAAAAATCACGATCAATTCCTGTGTAATCCAGCTGGATATGAAAGCGAGATATGGCACGCAGGCAAATGGAAATGCAAGAGGCACCAAAGCGTGAAAGAAAGTCACCTTGAAGGGCTGATACCGCAGCGCGTTTTGCCTGAGCTTTCCGAGCTTCATTACACATGCAGATATACAGTGCATAGGCATGAACTACAGCAGCAAGCACCTGAGAGAACAGCTAAACATTACCCCAATGGATGTCCTGGCAAGTTTAGGGTCTAAGTAAATTGTGCCTTATTGATCATTTTTTTTGCTCCAATTTAGTGGGCAAATAAACTCCTGCAGATGGCTCTGATGAATCTGGACAAAACTGGGCTCTGTAGCTCTTACTTGCCACAGAAAGTCTACAGCAGGTAGAACAGCTCTCTAAACTACTGGAAAAAGGTACAAGGAGGTTATCAGTTTGATTAATAACTTTAAACCTCATGGTAATGCTGTCCTCTGACTTTGGGCATTAATATTATCCCAGTGGTTTGTTGTTCCCCTTTCCATAAAGGGCTAAGATCATCCCATTTGGAGGATAACACTAGATTATTTAAAACACATTTCAGGAAAGGTCAGTCTAAAGCTTCCCCCCTAAGCAGTGCAAGGGGACCTTGCAGTTACCCCCAAAACAACAAATACAAATAACTAAGGAACAGAGCTGTGCACAGGCCCTTTAAGAGTTTGTTGCTGTAAAAACCATTTGCATCACACCAAGCGGCACCCTACAGAAACGTGCTCAGCCTCTGGGCACCCACAGTGCGTGGGCAGCAGGGAGCAGGAGGAGAAGACCTGGCCCTAAGCCTTTTCCCGGGTCTGCCAGCAAGGAAGCAGCCAATGGCTAAAAGCAAGAAGGGTACAAAGGCCCCGGCAACCAAAGCCAAATTCTCATCTGTCTCAGGATTAACTCTGACATGAAAAGACACCTCACTAAGAATTTAATGACTTGAGCAGGTTAACTCAGAAACAGCAACTGTGGTATCTGTCATTTTAAACAACACGTGTACACAGTAATTACTCCCTTAAAATTTATCAAAAAGGTTGACATAAGGAATTAACTCATATCAACAGCCTCACTAAGACATGCAATCCCCCCCACACCCAAAGATCCGAACCAGTGACATTTACTTATAAGTGCAAATACTCGATTTCACATCGTTATCAGCTAAATAAATGGCATTATTTTAAGTAACATATATGAACCTTTTAAAAATATTTGGAAAAATGTCAAGGCTGGATCTAAGTAATTAAAAAATAGTTTTTTTTAATGTTTAAGGCAATGCAGTATGACAACAGATGGCAATATGATGTGTACATATATACAGATAGCAAGGCACTCTGCCTATAGATATAGCACCTCTGCAATAAATATATACTACATTACATTGGTTATATCTAACATATAAATATAATCAATGACATTGTTAACTTTAATGGGCTTCAAACAGTAGACTTTCCACAACATGCTATAGGCTTTCCACAACCTACTATCACATTTATCAAAGCATCTGTTTTAACAAGATGAGGCAGGAAATTCTTGGAGCTTGTCGAAATAAATTAAAGGAAACATGAGAAGGGCAATGTTCCTCCAACTCTTGAAACTATAATGTTAAAAGCAGCTCTTCAAAAAAAAAAAAAACCCACAACCACCACCATTTTCTAGAGTCCCAATAATTACCACTATTAGCATATATTGTTTATGTTGTATTTTTAAGCAAAAAAAGGATGAAGAAAGCTTTTCTTAGACAGAATTTGAGTTTCTTAAGAACTATGAAAACAGCTTAAGTTAGTTCACCTGATACGATTCTGAAGCTAAACGAAACACATTTTAGATTTATCACAACCAACACAGCAAATACAGAATAAAAAATAGCCAGGTTATATATATGTTTTATCCACTATTTCTGTCCTTTTTCATGTCTCAGAACCAGAATTTGTGAAGGCCAAGACACAAGATTGTCACAACAAAATATATACACAGAAGACACTTAAACACCCACTTGTCAACTTTGTTGATAGCATAAAACCAGTTTACAGTGACCTTTCCTTATTAGGCAGGAGACAGAATACAAGTTTGTTTTGTGCTTTAGAAGTTCAGATTGCCTAAAAACAAGACAATTTCTAAAAAGTGAAGAGAAATTCCCTTAAGAGTATCACTAGTTCCAACTATTAAAAATAAAGAAAAATAAAATCACGATCTCACACATAAGATACATTAGCATGGAAGCTGGGAAATGGTATCTATGCTGATGCATAGATGCAATGGAAAAAACTTTAGCCTTTGAGTACATAAAGTTAGGAGAAAACTTGAAGCTATTTTTCTCTGCTAAAACAAAACTTGTGCTTCAATAGGCTGTGGAATGGAGATCAGGTTTGACCAGCACCCACACCTGCTCCCTGCATATTTGGCCTGAAATTACTTGGAAGCTGCTCTGCTACTGCACACCCAGAACAAAAAACAAGTAGAAGCTTAGTTTCTATAAATCCCCACAAAACAGGAAAATCTTTGTGTAGGACTACAATATTCAAATGTATAATATGTTAATTTAGAATTGTTGAAGCAGCTAAATTTAGAAGTCACTGAATTGGGTAAATGCTCATCAGTGCTTAAAGTCACATTTACAGTGACTTACGAGTTAAGAGCATTTTTTTTTTTTTTTTTTTGTCAGACCGAGGTGCACCACGAAATTTCTTTTCAGACAGCATTTCTCTCCAAATATATTAGCTGCAGCCATAGAGTTACTGAAGCCACAGAGTCACCTCTCAAGTGCTCCAGCAACGAGGCCCTGCCCACAGCGAGATGCTCTGGCTCCTCTGACAGCAGCATCCCACTATTTTCAAAAGGCTGGCACCACAGAAAAGTTACTTGCTAACCACTTTCATTACAAGCTTGAAATTCAAATTACGTTCTCAGGAAAGTTTAAACTCAATTTTGAACACCTCAAGTCTGTTCATGGCTTTATATTGGAATTGGATGTTTTGATCTGAACTGGCAGGGAAAGCTGGCAGGGAAAGTGAAGTAACTCCTGAGCTGTTAATAAGCTGCAGATCACGTACAGAAGGGATTACATTTAATTCATACCTACAATATACCTGCATACGTGGCAGCTTGTTTTTGGGATGGTTTTCAAATCAAAGATTTTAATATAGTAAGTTAATAACCCTAATGACTCCAGGTTCACCAAGAGAAAGCTGCAACTTCAGGGAGAATACTATGAGACAGAAAGAGAAATGTATGGGGTATTAAAAGAAGTTGTTAAAGCATGAACTACAGAGTAAAACTCCACAGAAATAACCTGAAAGCGTTGGCTTTGGGGAGGTGTTGTCTTAAAGAGAAAGAAAAAAGAAAAAAAACACACACAGAAAAAGGAAAAGATGAAAAAAGAGAAAAAAGCAATTAAAAACAAATCAGAATATCTTATTCTTTAACTCAAAGAATCCTTTCTATGGTGATTTAGTAAATCATCATTTATCTCTCTCCATTCCCTTACGCACCTTTTTGCAGCTGAGTTACTGACCATTAATTTCTTCAGGCTTTGACTTGCAAATATTATGAAACAAACATTAAGTACCACAGAATTTGAGAATATTATATGCATATGAATGCCAGAAACTGCAACTCATCTGTAGGGACAATTTCTCTGTACCACAGTTTCTTTGATGAAGAGTGTAATTATAATTTCAAAGTTTTTGTTTTTTGGATCTGTTTGTCTACAAAAATCCTGATTAAAATTTTGGACATTGTTATTTACAAAAAAACTTCTACAGGATTGAGCCCAAGGATCCTCTAGACATGAATATTTAATGGAAAATTTACTATGTTATTAAAGGACACTTAATTGCTTTATAAATCATATATCTACAAATGATATAAATACTGCGCCATCAAACCACTTACATTGCTTGGGGATAACAACAACAACAGAGAAATATGGACTCTCAGCAGAAGCTAGAAGCAGCTTGCCAAGCATTAAGTGTCATTTATTTAGTACAATCTAACTCTCAAAATTCTAAAACTTAATCTAGACATCAGAGATTAAAAATACATTGATTATAAGCTCTTTCCAATTAGGTAGGATACAAGATAAACAAACATTTGGGTGAGTGGCTGTTTCAATAACTTAGAAAATATTAGAGAAGATGTTTTTACATATTTAGCCAAGATCTGAGGAGAGTATCAGTGCTTTCTGGCTTTATACAAAACACTACGCATAAAACTAAAGCTTTAATCTTTTTTCCCCAAGTGAATGTAAACACGTTTGTGTCTATACACAGACTATGACTATACATATTTTGGACTATACACCTCAAAACACTAGTAAAAGCAGCCTAAATTTCACAGTCACTATTGTCTTACTGTGAGATATGAATAAACATAACAGTCTAAGCACATATATACAATATAACATTTCCCCCTATTACTTTTATAGAAGCATCAATTTCCCTTCCTTCATACAGAAGGAATCAGGTAAAGTCCTTATAGGTTAAAATTAAGATCTTTAAACATAGGTACAGAAAAGTTGGCTGCTCAAAGTCACAGCTCAGTACATAACTGCTACCCCGTCCTTGCTTTCCCTCCCAGATCTGCTTTTCTTCCTGAGACTCTCCATGAAAAACAATTTGTATTAAATGTCTGCAAGAATACAATACTGATAATGAGAAAACAAATTTGAGAGCAGGTTGGACTACAGCTTTCTTCAACAGTGAATGCAAACCCAAACACCAGTGCTAGTAATTTAGTCAGTGGTATTAGCAGAATAAAGAAACAGAATTTGAAAGATTAATGTTGAATGAGATAAAATGTGAAATTTAAAAGTCCTCTAATAATGAGTTTCTTGCTGTTAAAAATTGCTCCAGCTAGATAGCCAAACAATTACTTTGTGACAGATTGCAGGAAAAACAGTAACTTTATTTAAAGGGCAGACAAATTTAATACAGTTATTTCTTTATTTCCTCCTTTGTGTTACAGCGCATTCTTCTGAGTGAGTGGCTGTCAGGGACTTCTATGGGCAATAACAATACAGTAACAAGCGACTACAAAACACAGTATTTCTCTAAGTGAACTGCCAGGGGACCTGCACAATGGGCCTGCTGCTTTTGCAAAACTCCTGCCGGAGTCGGTCAGGGATTCCGCCCCCCCCCTCCCCCCTCCTTTTCAAAAGGACTAGCAACCACCAGCTATTCTGTTGTTCTTTTAAGTTATGTTTAGGGTGCAATTCCTGCTACTGTTCTTCCCAGTTGTGCAACATCTGCTATGAATTTTTTTCCTCAGAAATGCTACCTATCAATTTGTATAACTGAGACAAGTTGGAGGAGAGCTCAATGGGATCACAGTTATTTAGCCTTTAATAGTAAGTGGTTCTATTTCCTGGAAGTGAATTCCTTAGTTGTCCAAAGAGTCCTGCATCCAGAACCGAGATGGAAATACTTCCATGAACTGCGTAAAACTGAAGTACAGAGGTGAGTTAAGGGATTAATCGCACATATTCATTTCCATTTTTTTTTGTTTAATTTTAATTTGGTTAGGCCATTCTCATTCTTAAAGTTAATGGTTTGCCTTAAGCGTGTTCCTTACACTTGCAGTATTTGCTGGACACCCACCACCAACACTACAGTGTGTAGCTTCCAGCATCAGCAGGCAGGAACATACTCAGTTTCAGAAGTGACTAAGTCTGGAAAAACCTAAGTTTGAACTGAGAGCCATTACTTATGTTTTCTTATTTTGTAAATTATTTGACAACAAAATAGTTCTACGATATATGGAAAACGATAATACCAAGACAGTTAAAGACCATGCTGGCTGCCAAATGTGCCTTAAACAATGATTTTTTTTTCCCCCCTAAGTGGAATAAACATTAAGAAAATCACTTCGTAATCCAAGATGCTTGTCCACCAGCTTAAGAAATAAGCTTTTTTTTCCTATTGAGCAGATGTTGCATTTTTACAACTTCTCCTTGCCACACTGTAAGGAATGATTAAGCTCCAAAGGTTACAGTCTACAAACACAATCAGTTGCATTGACAAGCCAAGAAGGGCAGCCTGAGGTAGGAGCAACCTGAGCCTCCTCCCGGGGACAGCGCTCCAGTTAGTGCTTTGAACAAGTTCCCACAGACATCCGAGCAACAGCTATCAAGTTTCTGTAAGCATCACAGAAAAACACTAAGGTTAAAGCAGTCCAACGAAATGGCTGAGAATCTTTATACAAAACTCTTCCCAAGGGTGCCAGGCAGCATGAGAAAACACCTTAAAGGACTTGTCTGAAAACAGGCTTAAAAATATATTTTTTCTTCATGTAAAGGACTAGAAGTACAGGAATAAAAAAATTGCATTTACCAGAAGGATACATAGCTAAAAAAATGGGTGTTACAGTGCCTGGGATGCTAGACAATTGTAGGTAAAGCACTTAACTAATGCAAGAAAGGCCTGTTATTCAAAAAAAAAAAAAATCTTTGGAATTAGCAAACAATCTGCCTAGAAACAGGCAGGGAAGTGATTGCATTGTGACTGAGGAGGAAGCAAGAAATCAACCTCAGCAAGTTATTCCTTCCAGTTCCTCACCATTAGTTATCTCTAGCATTGAACAGATCTGTTGTCTATTGAATGAAATCTGTTGTTTAAAAAGCTTTTTAACCTTTACGTGAGGTACTGAAAAGTGTACTGAACAATTTAAATGGATATTAACAAAAAATTGAGACCTATTTGAGTTAGTAGAGAATTTGTGTTAGGAAAAGACAAAACAAGGTTTATTGGTTACAAGTTGAAGCAATGTACAAGAATATTAAAATATATTCTGTTCTCTAGAGAGATTTTTTTCATCTTACTACCTATCTTCAAGCCTCCTGACTTCTCTTTAAAACTCCATCAGGCGGATTTCCTAAATTCTGAGCTTTACAGATGATTTGTTTACAACTCAATTTTACAGAGGAATTGTTTACTGTAATTTCTTGGGATTTATGTAAAAGCACAATAGGGATTCTAGCTTTCTGTAAAAAAAAAAGAAAGCAAAACCTTGAAAAGTCAATCTGATTTCAGCTCATCATTTTGTTAGTTTTTACTCGAAAGTGTACTTTAAGGTCCACATGTACTGCATGTATACTGCACAGCTGAGTACAGCGCCCAGTTTTGGACTCTGAGATGAAGGATGCAAAAGGAAGAGAGGCAATGGACACAAGTTGTGAAAAAAAGGAAATTTCAAACGAATAAGGAAAAAAATTCACAATGAGGGCAGTCAGTCTTGAAACAGGACCCCAAGGAGTTTGTGGAATGCCATCCTTGAAGATATTCTCTGAATCGGAGTTTGGACTAGATCCCTCCCAGCCTGGGTGACTGTGTTTCTCCGATTGTAATTGTGCCCATTGAACAAGTCGCCACACAACTAACGAGGGTCACTGAAAATGTTACTATACAAAGCAAGAGATGAAGTTGCAAGCCACATATAGAAATATTTTCAAGAAAGCCTTCGTAAAAGCTTCAGGATATGTTAAAATCCTAACTATGTATCTGGTCTGAAAACTATCTTATGAGGACTCATGTCATTGTCTTCTGCTACTTTCAATATTCTTGAAAACTATTAAAAACAGAATGGATTAAGTTGATGCAAAGATGACAACTACAATTTATTCTGCCTCTCCTTAACTAGGTAAAGTTTTTTTATATATACATATATATATGACCAGATAAATAAAGGAGCATTTTACAATGAAAGTGTTGGCAGCCAAAAGCCTTTTCAATATACATTTTTCAAAGCCAAAGTATTTGAGTTATATTTCTAGTTTTCATAAATTTATCTGTAGTTTGTGGTAAAGATTGGCAAACTCATCTTTGCAATTTGAAATAATCTGATTTTAAAGGCTGATGCAAATTGAATTTAAAAGCTTTTTCTAACTTTGTTTACTATTCATACATCAAGGCAAGTTCAGCAAGCAATCAACATAAGAAATATAAAGTGAAAATACTAGAAGTCATTTAAAGGCTCCTTAAGAGAGCAAAAGCACCTTAGGAAGAAATTGGGAGTACCTCTGAAAGTCTCAAAAATTACATCTTAAAACTAGAAAATTAACATAAGATAAGGTCAAGAGTGGTAAAGTAGATAACGTGCTTCATGAGAAGCATGGTTAATGTGCAGCTGGGTTTGAAACAGTTCTTCATAGGTAATTTTCAAGATACATTGTAAAAATTCTTCTGATGTTGGGGGGGAGGGTACACAGTTTTGTCAGGATTACAGTATAGTAAACCAGTGTAAACACATATAAACTATTTAAACAGATCTATGGAATGAGGCTCCTGAATAAAAACTCCATGTTTAACATTGCTTTTTACTGAACTTTTTAAAAAGTCTGCATTATTCTTTATCTACAGATGTCTCTCTTCACCCCAACTAAAACAGCTTCCTCATCTTCATACCTCTTCAAATAGTGTTTAAAAACCCTCATAGACAGGGGTCTAGGTGGTTTATTGCACCCTCTTTTGTGCATGAAAACACAACTGAAGAGTCTTTCAGAAAGTTTAGCCTTGTTATGTGTCCAATGCATTACAATACAAATACATTCACAAGTACAGAGGATTTCTATTCTGTCGTAAAACTACTCAAGACACACCTCAACAGAGCACAAAGCAGGAAGATCATGATGTCGCCACTGAGCAAAACCCTCACGTGCACCTCTGCTCACAGACATGGGGAGCAGCAACAAGCAGGACGCCCAACTTAACTACTCTGCTCTTACCTGCTCTATTGCCATTACCCCTCACACAAGGGCACTAAACCTTTCAAAGAGGTAGCACTGCAGCTGGAAAAAGCTGGAGTGTACATGCATGAAAATGACATTTACAAGTGTATACTGTATCAGCAAGTGTAAAAGCACATACTGTATCAACACACACGTCTGGTTTTGCCAACAGCATCCCAAACTCTGCTGCTTCTACTGAGTCAGTTCTTGAGCTGCTTCTGGCCAACAGAGCAGAGAAACTGCAAGAAAGTTCCCTTTTTCTTTCCTAAATAGCATAGGCCTGTTTTCAGTCTACGTCCATTTCTTTAGAAGAGAATAATATAAGAATATTATTCACTGTCAGTCCTTAATTGCACTGCCCACTTTCAGTGCTGCCCACACACAGTGACAGAGTTCTAAAGAAAATTAATCCCTAGATGGCACCGTTGCTCTGTTTTTTACTGCATAACTGCTTCACTCGCGCTCCTGGTTTTCTGCTCTGATTTCTGAAAGGATGCGCAGCAAGCAGTGGCATTCACTGTCTTCATGGCTTTAACGACTGACTTAGCAGACACACAGAGCCCTCATGGGCTGCTTAAGGGAGAATTGCCTGCATGCCATTTATTGGCATACAAACGTTGGGCACTACTGGCATATTTGTCACTTCTGTCACAGAAGTAGTGTACATGTGTGACAATTTGCATTTAAAGCATATTTTAGTCTAGTACCAAAACAGAACTATAGTTCAACTGTAGATGTTCAAAAGGAACATAATCCTTATAACCTAATTTCAGGATGCGCTGAAGAAAACAGCTGCTACAGCCCAGAAAACAAAGCAGACTAAGCACCTGTTTTTCAATTCACTGTGTGTTCCTAAATCCCATTCTTTCAATTACTAAACTGCATTTCAGCACCACCTGCTGACACATACAAAAATAGCAAGTTAATTTCAGTAATTTATGATTTCACCTTCTGCTTGCCATATATTCTTTTCTTGTTGAAACACAAAAGAACGATCAAAGTTTCCTGACAATGCATAAAAAGTCCAACTTGCAAGAAAAGCACAGGAAGTGAGCCGGTGCTACTGCCAACAAAACAGGTTTCTACTTCCGAACTAAAGTCTCAGTGGCATGGCATGTTTCTGAATGCAGAACAACAGTAATGCAGCCTGGAAACTGCAGGCAGTTAAGCTCTGACATTCAAAATTACAGTAAAAGGCATAGGGGCAGATGAGAAACAGAAGACAACCTAAGCCTTGATTCTAAGTATTTAAGAACAGCAGTATTATCTTCCTTATAACTACAGCATAAGTTTAAGCATGTGGTAATTCTAATCAATATCAGATAAAATAGACTTCATTACTTTGCTGAATGGGAGCAGCACAGCTATCAGATACCTTGCTGTTATCAGCAACTTGAAAGGGAGCACTGACCATGATACTTCTAGGAAACAGAACTATTTCTTGAATAATTGTACATCAGACTTTTGATATACTTTTTTTAGGGTCTGCCTTTCACTGACATGCCAGTAACAGGAAAAGAGAAAATGAGTAACATGCATAAAATGCAGTGCATATTGTCACACAGTTCATTAACATACTCAAGGTATGAATTAATAAAATATTTTCTATGCTATGTTTAGACCCAAGTCTCAAACTAAGATTATCCTCTTTTTTTCTTTGCCACCTTGCATTTGAAAATAAAATGGAACCTAGAAAAACCAGACTTAGAGGTTTTTACTCTAAGCATCATAGAGATTATATTCTATCTAAATGCATAACTATCTAAATACATTTTTACGGAGCAAAATTTATCAGTCTTTCCTGCAGCTATTAATTCATATTTTCCTGTTATTCAGGCCAGTTTAAAACAAGAGATGCCTAAAGAAAACTCCATCCGCATAGCCTACACAAATCCCACAATTTTAAAATGAAAGGTATTAAACACCCTACGCTGAATGCAAAATATTTGCCTGATGTTCATGTGCATCAGGGTTCACCAAGTCAGAAGGTGTATAATAGGTGTATAACACCTAAGAACAAAAACATTTTTAAGACTTGGTGACAAATTAACAACAATGGTAGTATTTGCCTAATAGTTGTAACCAATTTGCCTTGTTCAAATGTCTCATTCTTTGTCTCTGTTGGAATGAATCATCAAGACTTGCATTTAAAGGGAATAAAAAGTTTATACATTGCAGAACTTCATAGAATTTCATAGAATGCTTAAGGTTGGAAGGGACCTCTAGAGATCATCCAGTCCAACCCCCCTGCACACGCAGGGTCACCTACAGCAGGTGGCTCAGGACTGTGTCCAAGCGGGTTGGGAAGATCTCCAGAGAAGGAGACTCCACAACCTCCCTGGGCAGCCTGTGCCAGGGCTCTGTCACCCTCACTGTCAAGAAATCCTTAATTTCCGTTGGAACTTTTGGTGCTTCAGTTTGTGGCTGTTTCCTCTAGTCCTATCAGCGGCCACCAGTGAGAAGAGGCTGCCCCATCCTCCTCACTGCCTCCCTTGAGGTCCTTATAGACACTAATGAGGTCTCCTCTCAGCCTTCTCTTCTCCAGGCTGAACAGGCCCAGCTCTCACAGTCTTAACTTGAGAATAGATATCTCTTCATGTGCTATTGCTCCCTATACAGATGCAGCTTCCTTAGTTAATACCACCACACACACATACCCCTCCTCACAAGTCTTTAACAAATTAATGCTGCAGAAATAGCTTATGTAATTTTAAATGCTGCAGATTATTTTTAGATATGGTAAGGTAGCTTAGGCTATACCATATGATTGTCCTCAAGAAAGGAAAAAAAAAATATACCAGTTCTTGAGATTATGAAAGTGTCTATCAAGAGTGTGAAACAAGAGAGACCATTCAAGCAGCCAGAGAGAACCCACTGCAGACTTGTCCTGCTCATCCCATGTCAAATAGGTTTGACAGTCTTTGAATCATGGAAGTTTTTGAGGAAAAAAGTTGCATGTTCAGATATATAAAGTAATTTTGCTACAGTACTTCTATGCACATGTTTTTCTACTAACTGCTCACAGAGGCCTAGCTATATTTTCCTGGGTAAATTTCCTATTAAATTCTCACTTTTGAGGATAAGAAATACATCCTTTGTCAGAACAATTACTTCAATATGTTTGCATAGTTCAAATTAACTGGCTTTTAATACTATTTAGGTAAAATATATACTCTTAAGTGTGCTCTATTTCATATTGAGTTTACAAATTGTTATTTTATAAATTGAGTATGCACTGGCTTACAGTTGTATTCATCTTGCAAAGAACTATGTAAAAACAGAAATATAATCATCACAGCAACTAATACATTCACCAGCCAGTCACTCTGTACTAGGGAATTAATAAGTCAAGGTCAGAGGAAGGCATTTAGTTGTCTGTCCTAAACAAAGGGGTTTTTTCAATGCATTTTTAGAAACCTCGCTTGTCTCTGGACTGAGGCACCCGTTCTGCCCAAGCCTGTGCACTAAGGTGGTGATTCTCAGATGTGCTGGGCCTACAGCCAGAGCCTGTTCCAGGACTTGGGTACTGTTATAGCTCTTTCCTGCTCCTAGAATAAACCACCCATAAACCTGGTGACTTGGAAAGTCTGAATACAACTGGCTTTAGCAGGTTGGTGTGTAATAACAGCACCCCCACTTTGACAGTGGGCAGTAATCAGGTAGGGAACCCTTTCTCCCACAATACTTGGAAGTTTGTGACTGCAATATAGGGACTACATTCTGGAACAGCTCATAGATTTGGCAATGATCTTGATTTAGACTGCACTGCATGACCCGACATTATTGATGCTGCATTTCTCAAACTATTCTGCCGTGTATTCTGTTCCTGTGCTACCTCTGAAATCATATCCCTACTTGTAATTAGTGTGGGCATGGACTGTGCTGACACAGCTACTCATTTTTTCTTCTAGAAGACAGCTTATATCCTAACAAATATTTCTCATGCTCCTTCTACTCCTTAAACATATATGCACAGTCTGTAAAATACTGAATTAATGTTACCTTGTTTCCATATAAATTCTGCTCACACAGACATTGTGTGCCATGCTATTATATAAATCAGAAGAAAATTTTTGTTGGTTGCTGCTGGAATTCAGAGTGAAGGGCTGTTGGAGGAATAGGGAGAAAAAGAATTCCTTCAGAAGTTCCCACCATGCAGAAGATCTAAGAAAAAGAAAAAATGCCTTCCTGCAGGAAGTTAGAAAAATAATAAAAATGCAACTCCAAAGTCATCGGGTGAGAAGGGAGAGCTGTTTTCTTTTCATATATTATCCCTAGGAAATAAAAGATCATGCAGGTTTAAATAAATTTACCAGAGTTCCTCCTAGGGCAACAGAGACATGAACACAAATTACGGCAACTAACTTGATGCCACACGATATTAGGGAAGCTGCTTTGCCCAGATGCGGCCTGACTTGGGCCCAGTGCTGCGGCCACTCCCAAAGCGACAGCATCGCCCACCACCACTTCCCCGGAGCATCCCAGCTCCTATTTGCCCTTCCCAGCAACGCGACAGCAGTGGAACCACAGGGCTGAGCACAGCCCTCTCGTTGGCTGCAGTGAAGCCACGGGCTGGGCCTTCAAAGGGATCCAGAGAGACATTAATCAAGTTGTATGCAAGACTCCTGCATAAAGAACTGCTCAAATTTATTCAAAAATTCACCACATTTTGTAAGAGATAAGCTGCTGTCAAGTTTGCAGATTCTTTCCTTTTGGAAACTATTGGAAGATACCACGCAACTCATGATCAGAAAACCTCTACAGTACTTCTGTTTCTTCTGCAACTGTCCCTCTGCACAGTATAAACCGTACTTTGCCACCACAACAGCACATTTTGGGGTAATACCACCATTATCCAAACAGTAAAAACACAATACAGCAATCAAAGTAAGTGAAAATTATTGGAACTGCCTCCACCATGGGTAAAATAATCTACTTGGTACCACTGAGCATTTGGAGTTCATTCTCATTCAGATGTACTCTTCTCAGAGACTAATCTCTTAATCAGACAAACCACCACTGCTGTGAAATGTATCTAATAGAAAAGCTAACCAATCTTTTCTGCATTTTTACTGATATTCTACTTGAGTGATTTAGAATGACATGCAAAAGGTATGATCATTAAAAAAAGGATCTGTTACAATATAACATGGATTTAAGTCTATCCTTAAAGAATATTTCAAAGATATAGTAAAGCAAACAGAAACAAATCTAACTGCTTTTTAAGCTAAAAAAATTAGAAAATAAAGATATTGCTTTGCTTGCACACAAGAAAAACAGGCCATACAAAACAAGTGTTGTGCTGCAAGAACCAACTCTGCCATTAGCTAAGCACTTATTCATTAAGTCTGCCAGACAAAGTAATCAGGATATCTATCCTCAAGATGATTAAGGTTTTCCCCTGCTTTTGTTTTTCAGTAGATAAGAAAACAAAAGAGAGGTTGAATGTAGCATCCAACCGATGATCCATACCTATATTACTGGTGTATTCAAGCACCTCTGGCTCATTTCTCATCATTCCCAACTACCAAACCCAAGCTCTGCTTCCTCTCCAAGGGACCCCCCCGTGGCATGCGGTTCAGTGCCAGGTTATTTAGTTTCACCCAACGCTCTGCTCACTGCATCAGACATCAGGACCTTTCACTACCTTCCCCCCAGCCCAACCACTCACCCTTGCGGGCTCTGCACTTTGGACAAGCTTGACTTCCTATGTGGGTATTTTCACTGTTCTCAGGGAAATAATTACAATTAAAAGAGTAGTGATCAAGATCAATGCCACCTCATCGCCAACTTAAATCCGCATTTGCTTCTGTTTCCTAATTACAACAAAACTATTAAATTGCTGAAAAGGTCCAGCAAAATTGCTTGAAGAGTTTCAGACATACTTGTTCTGGGCCTCAATATTTACCATAAGAGGCTGGCAAAAAGAAACAAACACGAAGAATTAGAGACATGAGAGGCAGGAAAAAGAAAAAAAGCAAAAACCCACACAACTACACAGAATTAAACTTGGGCATTATGGCACACTATGGTTACTCCTCTCTGATGTGAGAGGGAAATACAGTCAGCTTTCTTAGAAGCCTCTACTGAATGGTCAGCCTAACATTATATGCCCATGCTCACTGGATATTTAAAACTGTTCTCTCTCACTACTAGCTATATTTTATCTTTTGCAGTACTGAACAACCCTGAACAGAGTACGGCTGCATTTACCACAACTGCCTGTAGTAACAATTAAAATGCATCAAGCTAAAAATTACATTACTTTTAATCATATTTTGTTTATTGAAAGTACTCCCCATTAAGTGAATGAAGTTACTAACATTACTGATGCACATAAGTAACACCCAGTTCAGAATCACAGCCTGTGAAAAACACAGAAAAACCAACCAAGCCAGTTATACTTTTGAGTTTGGCGGCACAAGGTGTGACCAACAAAATGGATATGGACTACAAAATATGCCCATGTCAGTCCTCATGACGACTTCACATTCCACATACTACTGAAAACGTCCCACTAACAAACATGACATATCCCCTTTAGGGATGTAGAAAAGAAAATTACTATTCTCTAAAAAGAAAATTATTAAATCCCTATTGTTGGCTCAGGCAGCATTTGAACAGCTTTTGAGCTCTATCTATGCTAAGCAATCTCACTGCCGAGGGACACGCAGAAAACAGTACTGAATTCAAAGTGATTTGAAAGCAAAACCAAAATAAGAAATCAAAAAAATGGTTTTATAGTTAAGGTAAACACATAAGAGAAACTAAAAAAGGGTGCACCCCATCAGGTCAACTATTTATATAACAGTTCCAATACATTTGAATTGCAGTACATTATTGCTCTTGGAGCCCATAAAGCTCTGCACAGTCTTTGGGAGCTAGCCGGCTTACTGAAGCTGCATTACAACTCACTTCAGGGCATTTAATTCCTGAGCCAAAACATTTACAAGCAGCACAACCAAAGGCATAGTCGAAAGAACAACCATGAGGAAAAGATCATCAAGCAAAAGATTTAAAAAAGTAAAAATTGTGTCTGCAAAAAACTGACCTCTTATTTACATATTTCAGTATCTTCTAAAGATTCTTTTGTATCAGTGCTGGTGTTGCCCAAGTTTAAAGAAACTAGCCCTTGCAGGATGAAATCAGAACGATCTGCATTCCTTCCACCCAGAAAGAAGTCAACTATTTCCATTTACTAATATCATTTCCTAATTTAGGATAAACACACTTCAAACAACTCTATTTACTTTTATACATGATAATAATCTCCAGGAGTGATTTTTTTGAGCTTTTTTGATTTTTATGTGCAGCATCCCAATTAAAAGCATAACCATTCTTTCGGCATTCAGTAAATCAGCATGCTATTAACTCTTCAGCTATATTTTAGTCTCTCAAAATCCACATTGACAGACTGCTTAACCCACTATCATACTACATTTTGGTGATTAACTTTCTGCACAATGTGTTAATGCATGCTGTCTGTATCTTAGCTATCAGTGTACTTCCCACACTATTCAACTACACAACACTTCCTACACTTATTTAAAATAACCTGCAATATAAGATTTTCCATTTTTTTTGAAGAATCTATATATGCATACATTAGAATCTTTCTATCCTTAGAAATATAGTAAAGGAAAAAGATTTTCCATATTTCAACAATTCTGACTCTTCAAGTAATTTCTTAATTTAGGGGAAGGTTACTCATGATGATTCAAGTTCAGTGAGTAAAATCTTTGTTTTAGAGAATTTTCCATTTTTTCTATTATTCACAGGTGATATTACAAAGAAAGATTTGAAGAGTACCAAATAGATTTTTCCAATTTTTTGATTACAGTCTTTTTATTTCTTTCTTCCATTTGCTCAAAAACAAAGAGCATTTGTAATTTCATCCTGTCTGCAGATGTCCTTGAAAACACTCACTGAGTAATTACAGAAAGTAAGTTTCCAGCAAAGTTGTACCTAACTGCAGTGGTGTATACATGAACAAATTCACCTCCTGTAACTTGTTTACATTTATCATAGATGACAAAGTATTTTATTTTTGGCAGAATTTGCTTGAGTGTGGTAGATTTCAGTGCTTGATAGCCTTAATCTTGCAGTACATTGTAACCACAGAGAATAAACACAATGAAATTAAGCTGTGCACTTTCTGCATGGCTATCTACGCATAGGTGGACACAGTCTTCCTTTCCATGAGACAGTTTTCTCTGATTTATATTCGTACTGTTCGATAGAAAGGAAGGTTAAAGCAGCACTACCATAAGCCATTGCAAGCACCCATACATTGGCAAGCACCAGGTATAAAAAGAGAAACCAGGACAGGGGGATAAGAGGGCTCTTTAAAACTTGTAAACCAAGAAAAAAAATGCACAACTTTTACTCTGCAACTTCCTTGTTAATGATTTTGCAGTCTGGATTCACAGCCTGCTCATGCAGGTGCTCCTGCGTGCTCCATGTTGGGGAGCAGATGAATTGAAAGCTACCCAGGTTCCACGTCTTCCCACATATGTTCCAGGATATTTCCACAACTTATCCTAACCTTTGCAAAGGATATCCCAGCCATTGGGATCCTGTGCAAAAAGTGTTTGGATTAGCCACCAAAACAGAGTGTTTCTCTTTCACATAAAGAGATCAGCAGGAGGATTTATAGGTCCTTTTAGTTAGCAGATCTGCTCTAGTCTCACGGCTGCCTTGGCAGAGCCCAGCAGCACCACTGCAGAATACGTTCAGACTATGATTTCCTTTCCAAAGGCCTACGGCAACGAAGTGGCAAGACATACAGCCTGGCACAAATCCCAGCATTGTGCTGAGTTTTAAGCATCTACTAAATCACTGTGATTACAGGGAGCCCCAAATAAAGTGCCATCAAATTTTTAAAAACTCAGTTTTGCAAACTTTTCCATAGCTGCATTCTCCGAGTGACTAAACCCTTCCTCTCTGTTAATGCAAACGGATCCAACAGCAACCTGAGGCTGAGGCCAAGCACAGCAAGTTCTCAGTGCAGGCCGCCATGTGCCTAGGTAAGGGTCTGGATCTGGGGTATTGTACAGTCAATCAATCAAATCTAGGTGCAACTACGCAGGCAATTATATATCTTAAATACCTTATCAGATATGGAGTGTCTCAAATAACTGTGTTAAAGCTTAAAGAAGCTTTAATGAACCCTGTAATTCAAAGTGACACCTACTGACATTTTTGCAGCAGCCCTCTGTTCACATTTAACATATAAATTCCGCCCCATTTTAAACAACTGATGTCTTGCTCATCTTCCAAGTTACCAAAAATATCATGCAGGTCTACACACTAAGAACAGCTTTTGTAATCATAGCACAAAGAGTACAAGCTGAATTCTACTACAGGGTAAGAAAATCCACTTGGCTGCATGGTGCAATCAACAAACAGATCAAAGTGTTACACACAGAATTGAGTATATTCAGCAGTAACAATCAAAAAAGTAATTAATATGATGATTATTTCCAGTCTTTTACTAAATGGTATTCTGTGAGGAGATCTTGGCCTCTTCCTTTTAAAGACTTTTTTTTTTTTTAATACTCATAATTTTTTTTTTATTCTATTACAAAAACTCCAGTCTCCACTACAAAAGGAGTTTTCATTATGCCTAAGGTATTAACTATCTAGAAAAAGAGAAAAGAAATTCCATCTTATCTAAAGATTTTGAAAGCAAAATTCATTTTTTAAATATGCTTAGTTATGTTAACCTCTGCTGTGTATACTGAAACAAGCTTTAAGTTTTAAAAAGATAAGAAAAAGGTAGTATGTTTCAATTAATAAATCTAAGTACAGACAAGTTATTCATACGGTACAGTTACATTTCCTGAAAAATTCTTCTGATAATGCAGATGCAGTACTATGCTCAGGGTTTTATATAAACTCAGAGAATGGAATTGTGTTCTGTGCTCTCCCTGCTGGGGGCAATATGACTCTACTTGTCTTCAGACAATGACCAGAAATTATGCAGGAGTGGAAAGAAAAAATCAGGACTTCTACCTTAACAATTCGCTCTAGTATTTTTAAAATGAGGGCATTAATACTAAAAATGCTTTAGTGAAGCTTATCAGCCAAGACAGAGACAGTCACTATAAGTGGCTGGAGAAGGCTGGAAAGGATTTAGGATTTTTTTTAATTACTATTACTTGCATCATCAAAAAAAGAGAAAACAAAAAAAAAAAATCACTGTAACAATCGGTAGTTGCACATCTCAGATATTGTGCTATGTATCAAACATGACAACCTTTCACACAGAAATGCATGCTCCTCCAAGCCCTTAGCAAACTAAACTAAGTTTTGTATGTATGGAAGAATTTCTTGTGAAAAAAAATGCTGGAGTAAATTCAAAATGGAATAAAAATAGAAAAATAAGAACTATAATCAGTAGGGATATCACAGCAAGAGAAGTTAGAACCTTGACAGTCACACCAGTGATTGCAGACTTGAGCTTTTTGTTTGTTTAAACGTATCTTGTCAGGTCTAGGTTTACTTATTTAAACAATATCTGTTTCAACTTCCTTGATAAAGGGTTTCAACAGTTTAGAAAGCCACCTAAATGACAGACATAACGAATCCGTGGCCGCACACACGGCGCCACGCGCTGCCTCCCTCTGCTCCCGGACTCGCGCGGACAGCCCTCGCCCTGCTCCGTGCGGGTTGCAACGCGCACACGGGCGCCTGCGGCTCCCGAGGCTCCTGCTGCCCTCCCCTCCGCTGCGCACCTGGCATGCGCGCCTCCTGCTTGCAAAGCCCGCTAGCCTCTCTGTTTTCCTAACTTACTATTTTCCCCTGTCTGCAGGTGTTCATAGCTTTGCCAAACTTAAATCTTCTATCCTTGAGTTTCATGTGCTGGTATTTATCTGCCGTCACATGCTACTGCTGAAAAGCTTAAGGCTGAACCTGGCAAGCCATTTTTAGAAACATTTAAATGTGGAGGAAGAGAGAGAGAAAGGTTTCCTACTCAAACATAATTCATTCCATTTTACATAATTACTAAACTTTGTAGAAACTCTGCTGTCTGCTTGCTTTGGAATAAGGCAGGTTTGTCTGAAATCAAATTTTGCTGTTCTTCTGACAAGAAAAAGCCATCTTCCTTTGAACTCTGAGAAATCTCAAGTTACACCCACACAAAACCTTATTAATTAACAACTAATTTCTCTGAACACTATTTCTACTACACAGACACAAATGCTAGGTAAGACTACTCTTATTTTCCCATGTTCCAAACATTTGCCAAACTGAAAAAGATGAAGGCCAACACACACAGGACAGAGAACTCCATTTTAAAGTCTTAGTTACATAGCACTTGGAATTCACCAAACAAAGCAGTTTAACCATATTTTTGCCATCTCTACAGGACTGACAGGATACTTGGTTATATATAAACAAAGCATGTTTGAATTGCAACATCAGATTTCACTTGCAGGAGGGACAAAAAAGCCCTTGTAAGTGGCAGCATCCGGTTTGTAACCTTAGGGAGAGCGCTCACAGCCACCTACGCCTACAGACAGCTCACCGCAACGCGGGCCGAGTTAAACGCCGCTCCACAGCGAGCCAGGTCTTCAGGGGAAAATTAAACACGACCCCAGCGCTCTGCAGGTAGCAACAAGAAGAAAATACTTCTGCACGACTCAAGTCCAGCTCTCACAGCTCCTTCCACAAACTGCTTTCAGATCCCTGAAAGCTCCTAACAAAGCAAACAAACAATCTGATATTGCCAAAAGGCAGCAGCTGTGTCTTCCTTTCCCCTGCTCTCACTACTGTTTTGCTCTTTCTTTCCTCCTTTCTAAACTTGTTCCATTCCTCGTGCCATTTCTGGCACTAACTGCATCTCTTCATGGGCTGAATTCACTCTATAGAAGGGCTCAAAAATTCCCCCAAATCCAAAGTAGCTTTATGCAGTACTAGTGAGCTACTTGGGTTCCTTCAGTGATCTGATTTTCTGAAGTTAAATTCAGAAATGGTAATCACACTCGGGTAACGGTACAGCCTCGGTAAGTGTACAACAGCTTTAGAGAAGATGTTAGAGGGAAGAAAGGAAGACAAATTCCTCACTTTGTGGAAGAGTAGCTGCTAGAATACCTAATTTCATTTTGGTAAAGCTTCCCATTCATTAGCAGTAAGCAACTATTATGGGTCTGAGATATACGAAACAGCTTAAAAACAAGCTGTGTAGAGAACTAACAACTCTCCTTCCATATATAAATATTCCTACCTCACCTTGCTCCTGAAGGCTCAGGAGCACTGGGGCATCTTTTCCATAACATGGACATCTGTGGATACCTTCTTATTCTATTTCCTCCAGAAAAGCTACATACCTGGGGTTCATCCCTTTCCCCACACCAACAGTACAACCTAAGAGGCACACTGTATGATGATGTACACATACCTATCAACATCAGACAGTGAGGTCTGCTAGAGACTTGCAGTAACTTGAACACCGCTCATTTACTTCTATGCAACCATGCCCTTGCCTTCTGCCTACCTTCCAAAAAAACCCAACCAAGAAAATAAAAAAGAACACAAAGCCACCAGACTCAGAAGCTTACTGTTAAAACATTGAAACTTGCTACATGCATTTTAGTGTTACATACAGCTTCGTTTTTCATTATTATTATACAAAAGAATAGAGTGGTTTCTGTGAAAAAATGAGCTGAGAACCTGTCAGAGTTCAAGAAAGAAAGGAGGCCCAGCCCATTGCTAAATCCAAGAATCCCTCTAGCTGTCTAATGCACTACCTAATTTCGATACAAAATAAGTTTCAAAATGACCAAATAGTATTAAGAAACTATATAATTAGACTATAAGAGAAAAAAATCTATAAGTGTAGATAGCAGGATACAAAACAGGGAGATACAAAAATGCTTTGGGTCTTGGGGTACCATTCAATGAAAAACAAATCTAAAAGCTCACCGGTGCCAAGAGGCAGATTTTGTTCTACCCTCTCTCTCCCCAACCCACACTGCTATCCCCCCAGTTCAGTCTGCTCCCCCGTGTTTGGGCAATCAGACCCCCAGGGCTCCTCTCAAACATGTAGCATGCAGACCAGACCTCCACCATGGGGTGCCTGGGCATCTGGCTAATGGCAACTGATACTGCAGAGACACTAGGGAAAACAGGAACATGTGGAGGGAACTGCCAAAACGGTCCTCAAGTTCACCTGCCCCCAAAGGGTAGTGCTAGAGGAAGATGCTCCTCAGTCTGATTGTACAGTAACTGGAAAGCAACCAAGAGACTTTAAGGAGTCTGCGCGAAAGCGTCAAGTATGAACATTTGTAACAGCAGAAGAGATAAGATGGTGACAGAGCAGGGGTCAAAACCTGGCTGGACTCTGCTGGAAATCACTGCATGATTTCATCAAAATTAACATTACTTGCCTCCCTAATTCATAACCAGGTTGTTCTCACCTTATTACACAAGAACACGGCAAATTAGAGCAAGGAGAAGTGATGCTATCATATGCAGCATCCAAGAAAAATGTCATTAGGAAGACTTGTTATATGAACAAATACTGGCATACTATACTGTATTAAAAAAACAACACAAAACAGAAAACAGCATTTGCCCAGAAAGCAAAACCAAGAACATAAATCAAATGTACTGAAGTCTTGCACTATTCAGATCAGCTGTGTTGCAGACAAAGTGTGAAATAAAAACAGTCAGCTTGGTGATAAATTTGCTAAGAAAACTGTTATTTTCTTAGTTTTTACCAACTCAGTTATATAGCATTCATGTTTTTGCATTTTACAGTATCATGATTGTTTCTCTAGTACTTTGATCTTGAAATGGGGACTTTTGCCATATTTAAAAAGGAATCTCTATCTTCTGTTCCCCACCCTAAAACCAAACTCACTCATGTATGTAGCTACTAAACATACAAAATTACTTTCCACACAGCCTTTCAGTTTTGAAGTACATAATAAGTATATGTTAAAAAAGCCACTATGAATTGGGGAAATCTTTCTCAAAGTATGTCTCCTTATGTATTAGTACCTGAAAACAGGCTCATTGCTATTTAAAAAACCTTCAGTCACCTAAAGTCACAGCTCTATTACATGGTTTGCTCTAATAAAGACTGAAGCAAAAAAACCCACCCACACAACAGACACAACAGTTTGATATACATGTTACCATCAATATCCACCAGAACTTAAGAACATGAAATAGTTGCGAACTCATCTTTGAGTAAGCTATTTTTTGCCTGCACTACTAAAAACCCCTTCGCCACCACTTATTAGGCATAAATTTCTAGCAACTTTCAAACATGACACATTAGGAGTATTGTATCCATACAATGGACTGCACTGAGTAATCTCATTGTGCTGTTATCCACATTTATCATGCAAATTACACAGCTTGGCCTCTCCTCCATGAAAATTAGCAGCTGAGAAATGAAATATTCTTTGCACCAAGCTAAGAACTTAGAGCCTTTCCGCAGGCTGGTCCAAATTCTCCCACATTTGGATGCAAAAATTCAAAAATAGATAACATGAATATAAAAGTGCATATCTAGAAAGAACTAATCCACACACACAGTGCTTTGAAAATTACTTAATTTATTCAGTGTAGTAAGCTCATAGCTCTTCATTTTACAATCCCCAAAGATACTTTTATCTGCTCCAAATATGTGAATTGGTTCACAAACCACAACAGACCTGACTGCATCCCAAGCTTCCCTCAGCTACTGGCTACAAGGCTACCCCACACTGAGCCATGGAGGAAGATCCTCACATCCTGCAGCCAGAGACAACGTCTGTGCCAGCATCTGGGCGCCGGCCCTCCCAAGAGAGAAAACTGTGTCTCTGAAGCTATGGATGCAATTGCTAACATCTCCAGCTGATTTATGTACATATGACTAGCATTCAAAGCTTAGGAATCTATAACTAAGAAAGCAAATTCTGATGCTCTTTCAAAATAGCACCAACATAGGATACCTATTACAATCAGCCTGGCCTACAGATTAAAACCTTCAACTGTTTCCATGGCCCTTCCTCTAAAGCACAAACTTTAGCACAAGCTGCCATCGGAAAGCCACGCATGACAACTTAGCAATTCCAGTATAGCAAAAAAAATTTATTTTTTAAAAAATAACTTCCTCTAGGGTTATCTTCCAACTCAGATGCAGCCAGTTACAGGTCTTGTCTTATGCTACTTTAGGGATCAAATTCTTATCCCATGGCAATGAAGCACACACAATCATTTGATTTCATCCACATTATTGAATCTTACCCATTTTTCATAAATATTCAATATTTATGATAATCAGTTTCCCCCTCTAAATGGCTGAACAGGCAGTCCAAATTGAGGGAAAGCTGAAGGAATGACTTAACAGTTCCCTGCTGTGTTTAGGCTGCTGCTGATTATATGCTGGATTCCAAAACAGTCTAAGAGCATATTTTCCACTTTCATCTGGTTGGCAAGGGACTTAACTAGGCTCCCTCTCCAGAGCTTAGAGAGTAGAGGGTAGGACCACAGAGGTAATGCGAAAGAGTGAAATGTAAGGAATTTGTGGGATGTGGGAAAAGACTTGACTTATTGCAGGACATGATTCAGAACACAATCCAATGGGAAAGGGCTTTCATTAATAATATGGTATTTTAGCCATCTGAAGAAAAAATAAAAAAAAAAAACCACACACACACACTTGATTTAAGGGTAGAACTGAAGGGAGCAGAGAACTAAAGAGTCCCATACATTCCCAATTCTGCTTCAAGTGTCTGATAGCTACAGTAACAGCACAGCTGCCTCCTCATTCCTGTCCCAGACCTGACTGAAAAGCCTATTTACCAAGCTGCTCTACAGAAGAGCAGCCTCAGAACTTAAGGTCTCTTACACTAGTTCAGCTCCACCTCTGTGTTTGTGCACAAGCAGCAGCTCTGAGATGCTTCTGCACCATCTCTTGCCTACTATAACCAACAGTGTCAATGCTTCAGATATTGTCTTAAAGGTTGTTTAAAAAACAAATAAAAATAGCTTATATCAAGACTAACTGAATAGATTTTGCTTAGATAACACCTACTTACAACCAATCTTATAACTTCAAACTTATAACGTCAGCAGTAGACAATTAATGCATTTTTGTTGTTACAAAATTTTAGAGAACATCCTCCCAATGAGTGCTCAGCACAACGTTTAAAACATTGTAAGCAAATAAGCTATCTTTGGTATTAAAAACCTGAAAGAATATCAGCCTGTCCTTCAGAGGTTGCACTGCATCTGCTACATTCTCACTGCAGCAGTCAGGTGAAAACTCACCAAAATATACATACTATAGGGAAGGGAAAAAATGAAAAAAATAAAAAGATAGAACTAGTAATATTCACTGATGCAAAAAAGAAAGTTACAAAATTGAAAACTTTCATAATTACAGATTAAGTGTTCTTACAAATTGATCTACACTTGTGTTTTTAAAAGGATTACATGGCACACCATGGGCAGTCTAATGCACTATCCTTTAAAACCTAATGTCAAAGAGCAGTTTCTTACATTTGTAGGTGCCCAAGGGACTACAGGATCTTGAGTTTCATCAATGAAGAGCTGCTTACAATATAACATTTTGTATATGCTCAGCAGCTTTGGATTCTTGCCTCAGCTGCGTTTTCAGGATTTATTGAATACATAATGCTCTCTGGGACTTTCCAACTCATTTTCTCTAAGTTCCAAGTCTCTAGAGCTCCTGATCTTCTAGGCACATTAAAAAAAAATGACTAACATCATCAAATGCAGAACAAAAGGCAAATGAACAAAAAAGTACAATGAAAAACAGTTGTGCTAGTGATAGTGGATAGATGTTCTGCCTGCCCCAGCAATTGAGGAGGCAGGAGGGGAATAGGAATTTAGGCTACCTAGGTTTACCTAAGGTCAGGTGCAAAACGCAACAGAAGCGTTCAGCAGAACTGATGAAACATCCAGTTTCCAAAGGCTGCGTATATGCCCTCTCTCTGAAAGCTGCCTCTGTTTTACACTCGAGTCACCCTGTTATTTATTTGCTGTCTTCTGGAAGTCTGATTTCAATCCAGAGCTTTTACACAGGGCACAGTAAGTGGACAGGAAGATGAGAACTTCCTAAATGGCCATTATGCAAAAACCATATTTTTCAAGCTACCTTTTTCTTTTGCACTACATTCTCAAGTCACTATTGACCTGTCTTCTAGCCTATGGTAACTGTTTGAAGGAATCTCACTACATGAGAATTTGTATTTTTTTTTTTTTGGCATATTATTTCCCATGAAACATGACAAGCAAGTAAAACATTATACCTGATGCTGCTGCACAGCCTCTGTTACCTATAAAGTAAGCAGATTAAGACAATTTTCAGTGTTTTCCTGCTGTATACTGTCCAGCTGAAGGGAAAGCACATGCTTTGAGGGCTACTATTCATAAAGGAAGTAGAGTTTTAGAAGCACTAAGATTACTCCTGCAAAGAAAGCTACTGCCAGGTGGCTAAGGAGTAAAGAATTTTGAGAAGCAGAAAATTCAATGCTTCATTTTATTTTGTGCTTATAGACTTTAGGATGAGCTAAAACACTCAAACTCTTCTCCAGAAACTGGCTTTCAGCCTACAGGTTACATTGACAGCTGGGGTTAAAAAAAGTTGTTTTAATTAAAACTCTTCTCAGGGGATGATATGGTAGAACCAGCATCTGTAGCTGGCCTGACGCATCTCCAGGAAACAGACAGGGTGTTTCAATACAAGCTTGAGTGTTACAGAGGATTACAAAAAAGCAATTTTGCTAGCATTTCCCAATATTCTGAATACAAAGCAGCCCTATTTCTAACAAAGCTACCTTTTAAATACAACTGTTTCTGAAATGACAGATATAGCTACAACAAAAATTGCTCTAGCTGTACATCTGTTGGTAAATATTTTGAACTGTACAGTTCTTTTATATATTCTAGCTTTGCACTAACCTGACTCAAAGCAAAATTATATTCATAATAGGACACTATAGAAAACTATATTTGAAGAATTTTTCTGAAGAAAAATAGTTTAGAAATCCTAACAATTTTTGTTAGCTTAACACACACCCAATATGATAGTTAAGTGAATCCCACAGTTAAGACTATTGTGACCAGTTACATTAAAAACAGACAAGCATAGTTAAACATAACACATGATTTTCCTAAATACATCATGTAATGGTATGGAAGTCACTTAAACAGTCTACAACCTACCACTAACGGCAGACACCTTCATACACTACAAATTTCAGTAGCAGCTACAGTGTAAAGTTACTGTTTTCTATTCAATCTTGAATTACCGATATTCTTAACAGAAGACTTAAGATATTTTTAACTGATTTTATTTGCACCTTCCTTCAGACTGGTGAACACATTATGAGTATTTATTGCAAATAAAACTGAATTGTCAATATGGTGCAGTTTAGAATTCTTATACTTGAGAGTTATATGAAGCTGCTTTTTTGTGGTGTTTATATCACCTTGTCACATCCAACAAGATTTTTCCTGTGGTGTGTATATATATATATTTTTTTTTTTAAAAGATGAAAAGTTTTCCCTGAATAAATAAAAGGTTCCAGAAAGAATCTTAAAGATATTTGTTTAATAGTTTTTCACATGTCTAAATTATTACATGCTTTGAATGACATGACATTACACGTACTGTTATTTACTGAAAACTACAGCTACCTCCTAATGTATAAGCATGTTCCTTAGCACCTATCAAAGCAGCTATAGTTTATCTCCTCTGGTTTTGAAAGAGAGGCATTTCAAAAAACAGATACACAAATGACAACTACCACCACATCAAAGTTTTATGTATAAAGAACTATATATAACGTAAAATACGTACCAAGAAGATATAAAAGTAGAAACTTACTTCATACATTCATAACCTCTCAAAAATCTCAAAGTCATCTCTCTAAGATCTGTTTATCACTTGCTAGAACTTGATAGAGCTCTCCACAAAATACTTCTGAAGACATTTCTGACCTTGCTGCCATGCAACATTCACTTCAAGGATACCTCTTCACAGCCTTTACATACTCCCAGTTCAATCAGAAGTATTAGCTTTCTTGTATAAAAAGTTACAAGTAAAACTCTACCATGCATGGCACTACAAGTCTCATTACTAAAACAATAAGGTGCTCATGTTTGACTCAAGGAAATATTTTTATAAAAGACCCAGACTGACAAACTGTAGAGTCAGTCTATCAAACCAGAAAAAAACAATAACAGCACAGCTGTTTTGCATGTGTTACACAGAATTAACACAAAACTTTTAAACAGAAGGGAAAACATCACATCCTTGAATCCTGCATAACTAACTGCAACCAAAGGCTAGCATTTCATATTTTGCTGACTTCCAAAGTATTATTCTAGTACTGTTACGCTGAGTTGATATAAAAACAAATTGCTGCAGTGTAAAAGCTCTGTAATAGAAAGCCTAGCAATTAGTAGTAGAAAACCATTTTACAGGATGAATTTCTGAGTTCTAGTGATATTAATGAGCAGAATATTGTTCTTCCAATGCTTAAACCTGGCAGACAGATCCATGGTGACTACGTCACACCATGTACGTAAGAGGGCCAGGTACTGCAGAGCACAGCAGGGAAGTCTCACAACAAATGCAAGGCCAAAGTCCTTCTCTCCCACTCTAATTTGTAAAAATACTGTTATCCCCAGGCTTTTATACCATAAATTTTCCCAAGAGTTGCACTCAAGATCTTTTGCGAAGATGAATGTTCACAGTGCCTATCCCCTAGCACAGCCAAAGAACAGCTGAGCCAAAAACAGAAAAAGTTTCTCCAGCTCCTGATCAAGACGACCTTGGGCTATGTTTCCACAACCATTAATCCTAGATTGTGCACAGCAGTGTGAATTTGATCTGTATTAGACATGAGAACACAGCTGCATTTCCCCCCTCAAATTAGGAGGTGCTCCCAATAAAAGCCTTCCCAAGCACTTCATGCTAGCTACATGACAACCCTGGTTGAACAGATGACAGTCAGCCTGGCACTGAGCCTGACAATAAAGTTATTGTCAGAATTCCCAGGAAACTGTTGAGTTAGCAGAACATGTTTGCAGGGGATCCGTGCTTACCATGACATAGCTGCGACGCTCCTGATGCGGGGTGGGAGCCCCCAGGCCACGGCGGGTGCCACCGCTGGGCCACGGCCCCAGAGCAGCTGGGCACAACACGAGCGCAGCCCCGAGCTGCAGCTCCCAGGCCTCGAGCCCCTCCACCAGCACCCAGCTGCTCTGTCGGCCTGCCAAGGCACACAGCAAACCCACCCGGCCACACAGAAAGCCAAGGCTTAAAGCAGGAGCAATAACTTACTTCCTGGGGCCTCTGTGTTGCAGAGGCACAAAAAAAGCATTACAGGTAGTTTCATAGGTGTACAGCTCTTTCTTTTGCTTTCTTGAGCTGCAACTAAGTACCTGATTTGCACTGAAGTCAGTTATGCACAATCTGAGGTCAAGTACACATTAAACACAAAAGTTTTCTATGTCTCCCAAAATAAGTTGGTTGTTGGTATGCAAGCTTGCTACACTAATATTTTACATTAGATTAAAAGAAAAGATGTTTTCCTTTTAGAATTAAAGCAGACTGAAGATCCTATGACAAGCCTTGAAAGTTGCTGCTTCAAAGTTCAACCACCCACAAGGTAAGGTCTTTCACCAGATAGAAGTTAAGCCCTTTTTTTAAAAAGCCCTTCATTTTAAAAGGACAAAACTCTTCAGAGAGCTGTAGCATAGAGCTCCTGATGAATTTGACTTTTTCAGCTTAATGCACGATTTTAAATTAAGAACAGTGTCAGGAAACAGAGGCAAAGCAAAACGCAAGATTCAGATATCCGGGGGTGCTACCTAATCAGAAGTACACACGACATTTCCTAAAGTAATACACCATTCACCTGACAAGTATGGAGCAAGGGAATAATGCACAACACTACGATGAAAAACAGACTTGGTCTTTTCTAGCTGTATTTTGTAAAATTGTTTTATGATAATTAAAATACAGAACCACCTCACTCCAGACAGAGGGAGGCGGCAGGCCTGACCAGGCATGTTCTGGGAGTGTTTTTTTCCTGACGACAGGAAGAACTTTCAAGTGCATCCACACAGCCTGGACCGGGGGGCCAAGAGGCTGCAGCTCACGGGGCTGCTACGATTTGGCCATACTTGGTCCATGGCAGTATATGCAGATCCAAGGCTCTAAACACAGATCAGCCTATAACACAGAATTAGCATATAACAGCAACTCTCTCATGCAAATACATTTCATACTTTTTAAGGTCAGCCTATGTAAAATGCTTGTTTTTAAGAACAGCCTTCACTGCAATAAAAAAAAAAAAAAAAACAAAAACACACACACTTTAAACCAAATACAAAGTCATTCTGCAAGACACACAGCAATAGGTCCAAGATGTCCAAAAAGCCTTAATTAGATCACCTTAATCAGCTCACCAAAGACAGAATATTTCATTTACACATTTAAAGACAACAATGTATTGGTGTTGCTAAATATTTAATTTCTCATAGAAAAAAGGCCACCAAGGTGTTTCTCAGTTTTAGTTTGCAAAATGTATACTAAGAAAGTTACATCCAAGAAGTTTCATTGATACAAGTTAATATTGTTGCTGTGTTTACAGTTGAGTCATCTTGTTTATTGGTTATAAAAATACTACAGTATGTTTGCTTTTTGAAGTTGTTTGGCGCATTCACTACAATTGTTTTCTGTCAGAAAAGAACAAATTTCAGAAGTTATAAACACCAATACTTCAATACTTGAAGCCACCAAGAATTATATTCATATAAATTAGTGTGATTAAGAAAAAGAAAATAAATGCATGAAAGGTGTGAAAAAACTGGTAAGAGGTTTCCTTAGGACATTTGGGGGGCTGATTTTTAGACAATACACTCACTACTCTTCCTTCACAGTTATGTTTAATTAATCATTTACATTGCTCCTTTGATTTCAAGAATAATAAATACATTAGCAAAAAAACAGGAGCTGAAGCTAGTAAGATCTTGAAGCTAGTAAGATCTGCATCTTTTTGTAACAATCTGCACATGAATCATTTAAAAATATTCAGCTTCATTTACTCTGACAGCTCAATAATTTACATGTTGATCATTCTCACTTTGAATACTTGAAATTTAGCAACACCTCCACGCTCCTACTTACATATTCTTCATTTAACAAGCTTAACGCAAACATGTTTAAGTCAAATTTAGTGGAATCAATTTTCAAGTCCAATTAAGTTCTGAGAAAATGAACTGAAAATCTGCACACTTTATTGTAAGGGACATTTTATTGAAAAAGTCATGCAAGTGGAACCTATCTTAACAAGGAAATTTCCCAAGCCTACCTTGGCTTAGGAAGTGTCACATATTTCCAAGTGCAACATGGCCCTTTTTAAGCATTTCCCAAACCATTCTAGCCTATTTCCGTGTAATAACTAATCACTAGTATGTGGAGATGCTCTGCTTTGGATTTACAACACACAAACTCTGAAAAAATCTCTCTGGGGATCTAAAATGTATTTTGTATTTCATGCTTTTAGTGGTGCAATCTCTAGAACAGAGGACAACCCTTTAAGGGCCACAAGTTCTCCAGTCAGCAAAGCTACTGTATATCTGAATACCAAAAAAAGCAACTTTGAGATACCTACCTTAGGTCTCAGAGTAATATCTAGCTACAGGCAATCCAACAATAAAATGTGGAACTAGGGACACCTGAAGATTTTCCAGCAAACACTACTGATACAGAAGGGTGGAAAAGCAATGGCAGAGTTGCTTCACAACATGAGTGTGAATAAAACAGTACTACTATTTATCTTTCTCTTCAACTTGACTAGGCTGCATCAATATCCTACCCATTTCTGGCCATTCAAGACAGCAACAACCAGAGAACACAATCTCTATCTGGAAGGCAAAAGAGAAAAGAAAGTATGCTCTTGGGTTCCGCAGCCACAAAAGTTTCTGGAGTTGTTTGCCTGACTCTGCTTTAATGCTGCAATTCTTTACAAAGTTCTGTGCAAAACTGTTCAGGTTTACTTGCCAGTTGCTCTTGCATTCATAAAGCTTTCAGAAAAATAAGTGTCTTACTCCTGCCCATTGATCAATCATCACAGATTGCACTGTTGACCAAAATGAATAGAACATAAATGGAAGGAAGTGAAAACAAAGAAAAAAACACTGTTTATGTGCATTAGTATCATGGAAGCAGGAAATTTTTCAAGATGAGAAAAAGTTGAAAATCTGCTTTTATACCCCAAAACATGGTAGGAGAAGAGCAGAAGTCAAATTGCTCCATACCTTTTCCTGATATGCTTTTTCCTTGGGCAGGACTGCTTCTCAATTAAAGCTAAGAAAAGGTAAAGGACTCCTTTGGGAAATCACTTAAGCCTGAGATGGTAATTATTCAGGAACATGTGCCTCACTGCTCCCCGAGTTATTTGGTTCCTGTACATAGATTCCAGGAACACTTCATGAAGAACAAGTGTTCTGTCCAGGAGAACCAATAGCAAGCCATATTATCTTTTTCTTGGTTGGCTCCTCATCTGAGCAAGTTTTTGAAATATGCTGGCTCTTTTCTTCCCTTGCAAGGAAGGCTAACCACATCTACAGAAATTAGAGAAAAAAATTCACAACATTCTTGACAATATTGTAAACATACCTACTGCTTCATTTTACACCTTGGTCTCCTCTCAAATGGCTTTTGGATTAGAGAGGTGCAAATGATTTTTTTTCCTGTTTGCTATTCCAACTAATAAATATAAGCAAAACAAAAATAATTTTCCAGTGGCCCTGTAATATAGCTTATAATATTCACCAGAATGAAGGACACATTACCTTTTGCTTTCTCTAAAAGCAGATAATTCCACAGTAGAGTGGGTTTCATTTAGCTTTTCAGCTGTTTTACTTCTTTAAACTGCATGAGAAATTCTAAATGAACATTTTGTTCAGAATAAAGTCAGAAGAACATCACGATGAAGTGTTTTATCAACAATTTTATACAAAATAGAGGTTTGTCAGTTTGTTCTTCCACTTCCCTGGGAACTGTATGGCCTCACAGGGTCAATCACCTCATTATCAGGTCCTAAGGTATTTTGGCAGGGTCCAGATTTTCTTTAGGCCTTCACGCAAAGGGTCTAGGGCATTCCTACACTTTTCTTAGCAGAGTTTTGCTAAACAAGCATATTAAAATTGGACCTCATTCTCAGACAACAAAGAAATAGTCCATAAAGTTATCTTCCTGGCTTACCAACGTATTTTGAAGAACACATAAATAGTTAACAGAGTCAACTATGAGCTTTATTGCTTCATTAATTCTCTATGGAGTGTCACATACTAGAGGTGAAAATTATGCCCTTAGCAACATTTTTGTCTCCAAAGATCTTTTCCTCAGTGCCCAACAATTAGCAGCTCAAGGAGCTGCTGATCACTCTTTTCTCCTCCAAATAGCTCAGGAGTTTGTTAGCAGTTTCCCACTCAGCTAATATTTTTAATATTTTTAATTTATTGGGTGTATAAATGGATCTGCTTGTATCTTCGCATTGTTTGCAAGTCAGATAAAGATTGCAATGAGAATAAGCAAATAGTCAGACATTGGAACCTTGAGTCTTTACTCACGGGGAAAATTTACATGGCTCTCCATTCTGTTATTTTAAATGTACTGCAATGAGCTTTTTTTTTGTTTGTTTTAAAAAACAGATGACACATTGTAATGGTATTCCATGCCCCTGTTATCTTTTGCCCAGGTGAAACATGAATACATTTGTATCTTAGGCCCACAGGAGAGGAAAAAAAGAAAAAGGCGCAGCTTATTAGGCTGATAGGAAATCACAGGCTGATGACAATTCTTTCCAGTGGTTTTCAGACAAGAGGTCATGTTGAGTTGCTTTTGGTAGTGCAACAGAGCTCCGCAGTCTGTGCTAACCTGCGCCTTCGGATCAACACATGCTTTATCACATGGAAATAGAGTAAAACGCTGTCCTGTGGTACACATTTATGATCACCATAGTTATCCAAGTTCAACTGAAAATGACAAGAATCAATAGATATAGCCATATTTTTCCATCTTTTATTTTCTAAAGAACAGATATTACATAAGTTCGTATCAGAAAGTATACCTCAATTGCTGAGTATCTTATCTTACCTATAACTTCTGTAAGTATTTCAGTGGCAAACTACAAATGCACACAGGATGAGAACCAAGAACCCCTCCTGAATTTGTAAGAATATCCCAGAACACTGGTCAGCCTTTCTGAAAGGGACAAAGGGCTCTGTGCTTCCCTATTGCTTGCTTAAGGAGCAACAAGACACTTCCATCACCTGGAGCTGGAGTCCAGTTTTGTTTTAGATAATTGTCTAATAAAACTGTTCTTTGAAGGATTAACACATTCAAAACTCATTCAAATCAAACACAGTAACCAGAATTAAAGAAAAAAATCATCCAAAGACCAGAATTAAGCTAAATCAAAAGATGACTTCTTCGATAATGCTAGTGCTGTAAGGCATAGCACAATTACTACATCTTTTCACGTTCTGGGCAAGTGTTGATTCAGTAATTATATAGCATCAAAAGCCTTGCAACTGCAGAAGCTGGCTGCACCCTGCACGCTAAAATCAGGATTTCTTGTTTATGCCTTTTATCACACACTTCGTCACTGTATAAGCAAGGACCAGATTTTTTTCAATTTTAAATTCCTTTAACATTTAAGTGAATACACATTGTCCAGACTATTTCATAAGAGTTTTTCAGATCTATTTTGTGGTAGTCACCTAATGAGTAAAAATCTAAAATTTATGTCTAAAGTTTGTAATATTATGTTCATACACACTGAGCAATGAGCATGCAAGTATGATGTGCTGCATAACCACAATTTCATGAGTTCATTTTCACTATTTAGTAGCTTGCCCCAAAACAGAGTGAGTGAGTGAGTGTGTGTGTGTGTGAGAGAGAGAGAGAGAGAGAGAGAGAGAGAGAGAGAGAGAGAACAGCTGTCAACTTAAACAAAAATATATTTATAGATATTTGATGCACATGAACCATGTTTTTCTCTGGCTGTTAAATTACAGTCCTTACGGGCCTAGAGAGCAGAAAGGCAGACACAAAAAAGTATAGGTTAGAAATTGGTTTTAGAGAAAGGGGGAGATTGATTTCTGGAATGTTGAGGGTTTTTGAAAGTTTTAGACTTTCCACTGCTACATAAACTGGGTTAATACTGTTTTAACGTAGTGTTTGGTACTCTTTCATGCCATACATAATTTAACAGAAATATCAAATAGTATAATTTTAAAAAGTTTTCCTACAATACTGAAGTCAACATTATTGCATGTTTTGGATTACAGTAACAAATTGAGGTACTGCAGTACAAATCATTACCAAATGTTAAAACTATTGTTGTATGTAGTGAAGAAAAAGAAAATGGCAGGCCCATTCACTTCTATTCCTAAAAGTTAGACCAGTAACTTAGTACCACAAAAATACCATCCCTCAAAGCAGCCCACAAACAGTTGAGGACAACAGCTGGCAGGCACCGAGGGGTTTGCCACCATTTCAGAGAGTGAAACAGATTCCTAGATGCATTCAGAAAGAGCATTAGATGAACAAATACATTTAGAGCTATCAAAACATCAAATAACTTGGTTTGCTACAACCCCCTGTAGCTAACTTAAAAAGAGTTGCTAATAGACAAACATGGCCACAGTCCTTAACACTCAGCTAAAACCACAGCTTATAGCCTTGTATCTTACAAGGCCATCAGCCTTCCACAGTCTGCTCTTCTACTATCTACCCTAAACCACTTACTGATTTTCCTAGCTTTGAAAAATGCATTTAAAAAGGTGAAGTAGAAAGCAAACAAGCATTTGTAGATTTTCAAAGGGAGTCACATCTATTTCTACTCCTGTAGAGGTTTCCAGGTACCGTAAGTTCAAAGGCACTTACACAATCAACACAGAAGCACTAAGCAGTGAGCTGTGCACACGTGCAGCATCTCTATGCACCAAGCTATTCAGCACCAGGGCAAGCACACTGCTCAACCTGAACAAAACCCACTAATTACTAGTGTCGCAATGAGCTAAAGAATTCTCTGAGAAAACAGACAGCATTAGAGACTTAAAGCAATAAGAACCAAAAAAAATTGGAAATAGCTCAACTAAAATGACAATGCTTTCAGAAAATGTGCTCAGTACATGCCTGGTTATTTACAATGACATGGAGGTATTCACCTTAACTTCCATGGATACTTGTATGCATGTTCTGTTGATAAGCCATGTCTTATGGAAAAACTCCATTACTGTGGGACAAAGACCAGATGCTGTTTACAGGCCTGGGAATGGAAGGTCATTCCAGTTGCCTTCACCACACTCGATTCTCCCCACTGCAGCCCCAGTCATCATAAGCACTCTTTGAAATGCTGACAGAGCGTTATACTGATTTATTTGGAAGGATCCTACACATAATACTAATCATAGGCATTGCACATCGGCTATTTGCTGAGGTCATCTGTAAAATTGTTATGCTGCACACTGTGACCAGGGCAATTCCACAGATCTGAATCCACATAAGCAGCATTTCACATTACTGCCTGTGGCAAAAGCAGTTTCCAAAAAGCCCAGCTGCTGAGCTGCTCTGCTGAAGGGCCATCTCCAGCAACCACAGGGGAGTTGCTTGCTCTTCCCCAGCACACACTCCAGCAAAGTTCGTGTCCTCAGTGCAGAAAAAGCACTTCTAGCTCCCCAAAGCAACTGCTTTCACTTCCTACATAGCGCTCTGTACTCTGCAAACCAACTAGCATTTTTCACTGTCTGTGTGTATAATACATATATAACACTGATGTAACACACACTTCACCAGATTAGCGTCAGAGACTACTCTCAGTGCAGGAAGAGAAGCTTGGGACTGTTCATGTCCACCTATCAGGCTGCTTGAGGGAAAGCACTGTCAGATGTTCCGGAAAGATCAAGGTCTCAATTTAACTCAACATTGCGGCTAACAGCTGAGCATTAGAAGTGACAAGCAACAACTGCAGCATCATTGCCATAATTGCCACTCTGTAACAAAGAGCTTCCAGAAGGGAAGCAGCAATTACAATGTATTTTTACTAGAGCAGTCAGAAATAATGGATTTTGCACTGTGGTGATATTCACACACTGTGAATCAAAAGGTCTGCCTAGCTCAGTGACTTCTCCCAATGCAGAGCCCTAAGTGGACACTTAAGAGCTGCATTAAGTACCCGAGAGTGCAGCATCCTTCCCACAGCACTTTCCCAGCCCCCAGTTTCCTTTGGACACTCCCTCCACTGGAATCCCTGCGTTTCTGCCTTAAGAGCTCTTATGGCACAGCTGATTTCATGCTGACAGGCACGTGGCAGTTACGTGGCAAGCAGAAAGAGAGGCATTTCACATTTTATCGTCAAGAGCGCACTGCATTGGCAGCACGTCTAGCCCGGCAGCCAGCAGGGTTGTCAGGGTACAATGCGTGGCTACAGCCATCAAACTGCAAAAACTGGGTCTGCGTATACATATTTGCACACAGGGACTGCACATCCACGTATCAAGTACCTATTCAATCACAACAATTTATGCATATACATATATACACACACTATATGTGTGATATATACAGGGATTATTTTCTATGTATATGCACACACACTAATTTGCCATATATGTTAGAAAGATGCAGTTCCCAGTGTTTGGTTTACCTTTTTTAGATCAGCAAGTTAACTGAGCAAACTAGAAGAGAATCAGCCAAGTGTTTTATTCCTATTAGAATCTGAACTCAATTAATCCTTCTAAGACTGATAACATTTTTTTAATTCTCAAACAAGAAAATAAGTCTCATCTAAGCTTCAGCACTCCCTCTACCCCATTAAATTCCATGCAACAAATGAGCAACTTTTTGAAGAAAAATGATACCAGTGGCTCAGATAATCAAGGTGCACATGAAAGTGATAAACCAGAAGAGAATAAAGGGAGAAAAGAAATTACTACAATTCTGATATTTAGGCCAACTGATCTTCTAAGAGTATCTTTTATGCTTTCATTTTCTTTCATCTGCCAACACCAGCTTTTTGTTTGTTCTTCCAGTTTAATGTGTTTTCTGGTAGTTGAAGAGCTTTTAGTTGTGACCCTCATTTGTGAAAGTTACCCTTGAAAGCATTTCTTCCAGACTATCCTCATTCTGATTCCATGCTAACAATGCTTCTTTTTATGCAAGAAGGAGGTGAGAAAGAAAAGGCAAAATCTCTCCCCCCCTGCCCCCCCCATCGTGCACATATTATGTCTTGCAGCCTATCTGGTTGAACAGTTTGACACATGCTCTCTCAGCTGCACAGAGAGCTCACCTACATGAACTGGACTACATTAATTACTTTACATCTGGAAGTGAAATGGCAGCGGTCTGTTCAAAATGGCATAATTGACCATCATTTTCAAAGCCACATTTCTGTACCCTGTTACAGGCCCTACATGTAACAACAGACTTCTGAACCATGAAAGCACTGTAAGTAGATTAATTTTGCCCAAAAGGAAAAAGGATTCTGAAGAGAGAAAAAAACCCTGCACACCTTGATATTTATCTCTTCAGACTTGAAATAATACCTTCGTAATTTCCTGTTGGCAATCAAGTAGTTTAGAGCATTTAAAAAGAAAAATAAAAAAGTTACCCAGAGTTGTTAGTTCCGCCCCTCAGATTCAGAACGAGCACAGAAAGTAGAAAAAAATATTCTCAAATTTTCCTGACGATCACCTACCAAATAACTATGGAATCAGTATTAACCCAGAGGGTGCATATCAAATTACATAGCTACAGGCATTGCTTTAAAATATCAGCCATGACTTCAGAACAATGATATTTACACATACCAGAGGATGTATAAGACTTTCTTGCACACTTAAAAAGCTTGATTAATTTCATTGACATAACACAATTTCTCACTCCTGTTCCATACAAAAGCATCACAGATTAAGCTTTCTTCTTACAGTGTTTCAGCCACAGTGCAGTCACATTTTGAAAACTGAAAGCCTTATTCAACACCTACACTATGTTAAGCCTAACCATTCCATTGGCAAGTTGGATTAAGGGCACTCAGTACAAGACATTCAATATTCTAACAGTTAATATTCTAATAAAGAGATTAAATATTATATCATCTAATATCTTGATTCATTGTTCCAAGAGGTTTTTCTTGGAGTTTTTTTTTATTACTAAATGATTCACATACAGAGATGAGTTTAAGGGAGAGAGGGGGAGAAGAGATGTAGTATCAAGTCTGAAAGCAAGTTACCAAGAGGAGTCTTACCAATCAGTACCATTACAAAAACCACTTTGTTCCTGTGTTAGGCAGACCACTCCAAATATTCCAGGGCTTACTTTTGTACTATTTTGCCCACAGACAGCTTCAAGTTTTGATGTCCCAAGGCCAGAAATACCCTCTAGCAGTGTCAGTCTCTGTCATACAGGGCCTGTCTCAGTCCCACAACCACCATTCAGCATCTGATAAAAACTGAAGCCAAACTAGAAACTAACAAAACACAGAAGCTTCCTAAGTTAATCCCTTGGTGGTAAACACAGCAACTAGTGTGCTTACTTTTACATGCAAATGTTCAATATGTGTTTAAAATACATTTACAAAAACCACAGCGTGTCTTCACTCACATAGTAATTTCACCTTATGTTGTTTTGCATGAAGATTGTTAATAGCTATTAAGGAAAAAAGTGCCTGTCAAAAACAACGTCCTTTTTAAAAAGGATTGCTGATGACACACGATGTCCAAATTCTTACAACCAGGAGTTTAAAAAAAACTTATCATTTCTAATACTGTATCTTGTTCTAATCTTCCAGAATAGTGACATTTGCAATTAGCTTCATTCTGTGTTATCATACAGGAAAATTTTTTGTTAAGCTCTATTATCACTGTTATTCATTTGTAATTATTTTTAATAACTTAATAGGAACATGTCATAAATGAAGTTATAGTATTCAGTGAAGGAATTGCAAATTACACGAATGAGAATACTGGTCTTTACTCAAATTTATTTCCTCCTCCTGTGAAAGGTCACTAAATATTCTGAGCTGGAACCACCTGATGCACTGAGAACTAAACTCTGCAGTATAAGCCATAGTTGGAAGTCATATTAGCTCTTTAAAACACAGAGTAAATGTCACAAACACTGAACATCTTCAAAAGCATAAGTTTTAAAATGTACATAAAAACTTACTGTTATTTCCTTGCCGCAGAATCTAGGTGCTCAGTGAAAGCTTGAGGTTAGAGCTGGAAATTATTGCCTGTTAAAAAGTCAAAACATGAATATGTTAATTTATTATAGACTAAACCTTGAATTGTAAAAGCTAATAAGAATCTTCTCATACTCACAAAAACATCTATTTCTTCTCTTTCATGAATTAAGAATCACAAATGCATGGCAAGTAGAATCTATGTCTTAGTGGAGACACTGGTAGAAAATGAAATAAGAAATGCCACCTTGGGACTACAGAAAGTTTCAGAAAGTGTACAAAAACTCTAGTAAAATGAAAAACAAGCCCTAACTTATTTTAGTGATCCAGCAGTAGACAAATTACTACAATAAGGACACATTCTCTCTTATTATCAAGAATATTAATAAGCAAAAAGCAAAAATAAGTACCAAAATATACACAGATGCATTAGCCATGACTGCTGACTTCTACACTGAAACCATAGTTTATCTGTTGTTCTATGAGACTTCTCAAACATCTCATATGTGAAAAATGTCCATCTGGTCATAAAGCCAAAAACAGCACAAAGCCAATCATCATCAGCATGTTAAATAGTTCACATATTGCAGAAGTTGATATTTCATGTGAAAAGTAAAACACCTCTTGTGTCAGAAACTCCTTATTTTCACATTTACTATCAATATAATTGGGACAGAGCTCTACTTCATTTCTTTTAGCCTCCAGGTCGAAGTGAAAAGCCAACAAAAAAATATCACACAAAAAAAGACAGCAAGATTCACTTAATGATGATATTTATATGAGCCTCACTAAGGATAACATGAATTGAAAATTTAATTGTACTTCAAAGATGATTTTTATTATGGCCTAATATCAATTATCTTCCCACAGCAACTAAAAAATAATTCTGCCAAATTTTACATTTAATCTTTGACTTGGAAAGGACTTATTCACTTAACTTGAAGAGAAATTGATTGGGTTAAATCCATACTTAAATTATTCAACAGCTTTGCAAGTGTGCACAAATACCAGGAGGGCTTCATATAGGGGTCTGCAACCAAGCTTAGACCAGCAGAACCCTAGGGCAAGTGACACTGTGAGTAAAGAACAAGGTCTGCAGGAATTACCTTTTTCTTTTTTAAATGCAGTTCTTATTAAAGCATGATCCTTAGTAAAGCAACTAAGTGCAACATTCAAAAACAAATAGCAAACTAAGGCCAAAAGGATTCCAGAGATTCCATCATATGGATGAAGCAACTCAGCAGCTTGTTGAGATAGTACCGTTCCACATATATAGCCCAGTGGTTTGTGGAAAGATAAGGCTGTACCTAACTGTACCTACAATTTGCTACATCCTGTTGACCAAGATTTGCCCAGATTAAAAAAAAGCAAATGTTCAATTTCTTTATGTATTGTAGCAGTTTGTAATGAATAATCTTGTAGATTTCCCAGGGAAGCTTTTCTGTAGTTTTACACTGCTTGCTTTCAAAGTACAGAGAACATTTATTTTATCCTCTGGAAACATTTCAATAGCTTGTTTCAAATGATAAATTTTGAACATGTTAAACTTTCCTCTTGAGCTTCCACTGTTGGAAGAAAAACCAAAAGTGAATTAAGGGAACAGCAAGCTGTACAAAGTAGCAACATATTAAAATAACAGGAAATTGCAGCTTTTCTTTTGTATTTTGTTAAGTCATGAGTGTTCTAATGTATAATTGCATGATAGAATTGCATTACTATTGAATAGTGAAGAATACAGAAACAGTTCTTAAAAATTGAATTAGATTAATAAGCCCTTACAAGCAAGAAAGTTCCCTTAAAACAGCATACAGGCCTACTCTGAGCCGTAAGGGTCTCCAGCAACTATCAAGCAAATGATTATCAACATTACATGGTAAGTCATTCAAAATGACTTTAAAATAAAAAGACCAGAACATAAAAGTACATAAAAACATAAATCCTAGAGGATTCTTGATTGAAAGTCACTTTTCAATATTTGAATTGTCACTAACTCCTTTTCTATCAGAATCAAAACAAAAACTACAGCTGGTCTGTAACTGCTGACCATAACTTCCAGAGCTCCGCTAAGTACTCCATATATATATATATATATATATATACACACATACACACACACACACACACACACACATTTTAAAACTCATTGGATCTTTGTCACTATCTCTTCTATTCAGTATTAGAGAATTAGCAATCACTGTCAACAGGCATATACATGCATCATAATGTAGCTTAAGGTATCAAAAACAGTTTTTTAGCATCTTGAAATTGTGCTTCCCACCCCCTTCCTGCCTGAATTATCCCCAAGCCTGTGCAGAGGCTCCATCCAGTTTCCTTCTGTTTGGTATTAGGTCACAAAGACCATACTGCAGATACCTCTTAAATAAGAGTCATTGACAACTTTGACAAAAAGGAACAGAAGAGTCATGGGAATCCATATTGACTAGGGCAGCTCAGAGACTTCTGTTCATTTTTCCTTCTGTTGGATACATAACATTGAGAACCACCAATAATGATGCCCAGGAGGAAGTAAGCAAGCATGGCCAAGGTTTCAGCTAAACAGAGGTTGAAATACTGATGTGCCAAATTTGGCCTTTGACAGGCTCCCAAGTCAAAGACCTTAAATTTAACAAAATGCATAGATATAATTATGTAATACTATTAATGAGGAAATAAAGAGAAAGAGGGAAACTGATGAGATGTTAACATTGCAGAGGATAAGGGAGAAAGACCTGCATACAGTCTGAAATTTAAACTAGAACACAGGTGTATTTTATTTTTCCTAAGCCACAAAACATTCCCTTTGCCTAACCGTCAAATAAAATAAATTGACTCTTACCTTAAAATAGTTTAGGCACAGTCAGAACTAATTTGTGCCAAGTCTGTTTTGATGGCTAATCTCACTGGGATGTTAGATCCATTTTAACTTCTAGATTAATTGTCTGCTTCATTTGCTGCATTAAGTTTAAAGAGTTGACAATATATTGTATTTTAAAATATGTCCACAACAACATATTGAAAAGGGAGTACCCTTAGACTAGATGGGTTCAGTATTGCAGCATTATTTCCATACACTTCAAGATAGCCAAGAGACAGTTGTTGAGTTTAATCAGAAGCACTAGTAACATCAGAGCAGAAAAAAAGAAAAGGCATGGCAGTTAAATTAGATACCTACAATTGTTGTTAGCAGCTATTAAAACATTAATCAAATAAAATTAATGAATCAGAGAAGCAGGAAACTACAATCCCACCTTCTATAGAAATCAATAGTCTAGATTCACAGACAGAAGTTAATCAAGCTAACAGACTGAATTTGTGTGTGTGCATATGTATACTTGTTAGCTTATTTGCTGGACTTGGATAAAATGCCAATTTTAAAAGCATGGAAATAAATCCTGTGTACAGCTTCTGGATGACAAGGAGCAATAGCTCTAATCCACCATGCTTCCACTCCTGCTGCCTTCCTTGCTCTTCAGAAATGCAACTGATTATTTTTGAAGACTACCATACATGCCTCTTCTCTCCACAAACACCACCACACTGAACTAGAACTTGTATACATTACAGTGGTCTCAGGTATCATATTACGCACATCTAAAAATAAGAATCAAGGCAGGAATGGCAGTGGAAGTTTGTTTGCATTATGCCTGAAACAGCACTTTACGAGTATTAGGAAATCACTACTGTCTTCCCACTGAGATGAGAAGTGATCATCCCACATTTGCAAATTAGCAATCAAGGTCTGAAGCATCAAGTGACTTCAGGAACACAGCGGACAAGCGAGATGAATCAGCATCCCTCCTTCAAGGGCCATGACAAAAACTGAGCAGCGAAGCTGTAGCCCTAGATTATTTCAGTTTGAACTGGTAACCACTACACTGCAAAGCTCCATACTGTCACCAACCTCCATTTATCAAGATTCTCTTGAGTATGAAGTGTTTGCTATGAAGTTACTTCAAATCTGTAATGATCTACATATGAAATGGCACCGAAATATCTGTACTACACTCACCCAGCCAGAGGAGGGAAAAAAAACAAAAAAAACAAAAAAAACACACCCCCCCACACAAACATTTAGGTCAAGAAGTTGCAAGAAATATGGACCCTTGCCTGATACCAAACCTCTGAATTCACCATCTTAGGGAAAGATTCCTGGGAGCTGACTCTAAATGCTTAGCTAAAACACTCTGGCTCATCCCAACTATGACACTTGACCATCATAAGTAGAAGTTTAAGATATTTTGTTCTTTTTGGAGGGGAGAAATTTTGCTATATATATATATATATATATAAAAACACCAAATTCTATCAGTACACAAGATGCTGGAAGCAAGCCCCTCTGCCCCTCCCCCCATAATAAGTTATGATTTATCAAAAATAGTAATTCAATATGATACCTAAACTACCAAACAAAAAATGGTATCAACTAGTTTATATTAGGCTAGCTTCATTTTACTAGTAGGACATCAAAAATCTTACACACTGCTTGGAAATGAAACACTTGACAGCACCTAGTCAACATTAGTTTATTGCCTTGAACAGGTATATTGAGCTGCTTGTCAGAGAGGACTATTCCAGAGAAGATGCTGAATACATTAAAACCCCCTAGCATCCAGTTATCAGCTTTGAACACCTCTGCTGCTAACCTAATGCTAGGCAGCTGATAAGCTTCATACCTGAAGCAAGTGCACAGGCAAGGTGCATAAGGGGCACCTTATGGCTTTCATGTTTGCAAATATCTTTGACTATTCCTTTAGAGAAGGGGGGAGGGAGGGAGGAAAAAAAAAAAAATCACTGCTAAAGATTTCCACAATCACCTGTCTCAGTAAAATTCTGGGCAAACTCATGTAGTCTCATGAAGTCCCAAAGCAAAGCAACTTCTCAAAAATAAGTTATATCCTCCTCTTCAAAAATTCTTAGCTTAATCTAGACGCAGTGCAAACACAATACACAAAGCCAACAGACTTAAAGCTCTGAAGCATCTACCTGAGATTGACTGATGTCTATGCAGTGTAAGGGCAAGATCATAATCTATGATCACACACAGCTAAAATAAAGGAGGATTAGAGAAACATTTGCACCACAAGAGTTTTTTTGCATCACGCTTTGAGATATGTGAACACATGAAAATAAAGCACTCCAAGTTGCATGTAAGGATTAGAAACAAACACATCCATGAGCAGAAGCTCCATCTATTTTGCCCATCAATGAGATCATTAGGAGATGAACAGCGGCAGCACAGGAAGAGACAGCTCTTTCATCTTTTTGCCTGCCCAAAGAGCTAATGCCTACCTGCTGAAGTTAAATAAAAGTTAAAAAAATCTCTCCAACAGAACAGGATTAATCACCATGGAAATGATTAACCAAGCTACAGAGAAGAGTCTCCATCCTTCTTAAGTGCTTATATCAAGACAAGAGCCTTTCCAAAAGGCAAGCTTCAGTTCAATCAGTGCTAGAGCCTCATGTAAGATGTGTTCAAGTTCCTCTGAGCCCGTCCTCTCCCTCACGGCCAGTTTTGAAGGCTCTTACTGCTCTTTTCATCTCTGTTCAAGTCTGAGAGGTGCTAGTTCCATTAATTTTTACAATTCGCTTTCTTGCCCTCCTTCGCAAACCTTCTGCTGCAAGTACATCAACTCCTCGCCTTAGTTTCCTTTAGAGGTTGCTAAGGGAAGAGTTCTGTTTCTCTTGATGTCTCTTGGAAACCCTTTCTGTGGCCCCTCCAAGACACCACGCACACAAACAGGAGGATGCAACAAGGGAAAATCAATTGCAATCTTCAAAACAGAACAGCAAACCCATCTAACAAGTTGAATATCCATAATCAAAATTATTAAAACAAAAAAGCTCTAAGTTGTTTGAACTGGTCCCCTTAAATTTTATACATCTTCTTTGTTTATAGGAAGAGAAGTAACTAGCACACTTTGCTCAGTTTTTGTTGTTGTTTTAGAAACAGCTTGCTTTGTACCTGAAATTAAACTAAAAGCATAGCCAAAAAAAATAGATGCCAGATGAAAAACATGGCATCATATATTCAAATTTCAGCTTAATTTTTTTCTACCACTTCCAAACCACAATTCACATTGTATAGTCTCTACAGGGCATCTCATTTGTTTATTTGATGATTAACTCCAACAACCAAAAACAAATTCCTTCCACAACAAAAAAACCCCCAAGATTACAACCAACTGAACGTGAATTTCACCAAGGACTCCAAGCAGGCTATCCTCAATTAATCTGAACTCTATGGATTCCCTCCCTACTTTACAATCTGTAACATCCAAAATAATTGCTTTTTACATGTGGTTGCAATGGAATCATCACAACAGAAAAACGTGTGAAAAACGAAGGTCTGTATTACAGAACACTTTGAAGTAAGAGGCTGGAGATCAGCTATTCCAAAGCAGTTAATTATCACCATACCTATGATTAGTAACAAGTTACACTGATTCTTTTGGGGCCTTTGTATCACAAATTTGAGCACACACTCCTTAATGTAGAGCTGCATGTAAGACACTGGCAGATATGTGATAAGGAGGTATTTGCTAGCAGTAAAGCCAAGCAGATAGCATTACTCTGATAGAGTCATACATACATTTCTGAGAATAAAGCCAGACAGTTCTTTTGTAAATCTCCAGGTAATTATCAATAATCAGGTAAATAAGGCAACATTCCTCACCTAGAGCAGCTGAAAGTCAAAATCTTGCCAAGGCAGTACATCAAGAAGTGCCCTATACGAACACCTTCCACTTCAGCCCTGAAGGAAAATACAAAGGCCCCTATTTCAGCTTCAGGCACCTGGTGGAGAGCTGGCACCACAGAAATCAGAAGAACCCAAGTGACTGGAAACCATATTATAGGTCTCTGACAGGGTTTAAGGTACTGAGGTACACACAGCATGCTACTCTGACAGGTTAGAAAGACACAAAAAGTGAGAAGAGGGGAAAAAAAGGAAAAAAGTTAACCATAGTAATCAATTCCATCTTCTGCGTCTGCTGCTAGTGGAAGCTTAGAGCAGGGAGCTTTGCAGACCAACAATCAAAAAAATATATCATATTACATTGAACACTTACTGGATCTCAGACCTCTGAGTGTAAGAGTGTCTGAAGAAAATCATATAGAATAAGCATGAGTACATTCAAATGAGTTCAAAGTTGCTAAGTTTAAGTGACTTACTAAAAAAAGAAAAGAGTTATTTAGCACTCCTTGGGAGAGTTGTAAAGTAAAGGCAGAAAAAAAGTTGCTTTAAGAAAAATTAAGGTCAAACTAAAAAACAGTAGGAAAGTCATACAAGAGTCAAAGAGTTCTAGAGAAATCAGTTTATATATAGTAAATCATATAATGATGGAACTGCTTTTGTTATGCATAGACATTGCTTACTTCTATGTCAGCAGAGAAAGTCCCTGCATAAGATACTGATGTCTTCTTGATTCTATTTTTTGACTCTATATAGGCTCCACGTGTGCTTCAGTCACATTTCACATCATCTCATTCAGTTATAAAGCCAGTGGAAAGTCCACTTCAGAATATATTCGAAATTTTTGATAAATGAATCAAGTCCTAGCAGACTGACTTAGTAATTTACTATTTTCTGTTTCAAGGTGAAGTTGATTACATTAGATGGCCTGTGATAGAAGCAATTACTTTCTGTTTAGAGGAAGGAAACAAATACTACAGTACCCCACTCACAGTTGCTTTATTTGCACATAACAGCTCATGCATAGGACAGCAGGAAACTGAACTGACTAGGTTGTATTTTGGTCAAAGTCTTAGAAAATATGCATACTGGTAAACAGAAGCAACTATAAAAAAAATACAGCAGAAAATTTTTTGGAGCCAAACATTACCTAGAAAAGGGTTTGGGACTGCAAGCATGTTCTTGCCATAACACAGAGTACAATATAGAAGGGCCTGTCCTGAAGGATACCAGATCCTAAGTAAAATGAACACAGAAATGTCAGCAGACATCTGCACATCCTGCACTTCAAAGGCAAGGCTTATTGTTACTGCACACTTGTCAAATCACTAACACAGATATATCATTATGTAACATATATACTGTGCTCCACAAACGCATAAAAGTATACCAGCTGATGACAGCCATGACTCATGTCTATGCCTGAGCTGGTGTCACATCACTGAGTGGCATCAACTCTCTCTCTTCCTCAGGCTGATACAACAGCATCAGGATCCCACCTGTACCAGTTAACAGTGGCAGGTACCTTTCCCTCCCACTTGCCATTCCTTTTAAGGGAGGAAGAAGAAAAAAAATAACTGCTGTCTATCCATCTGCTACTAAGAATAGGTGACCTATAGTCAGGACCAAGCATACTGCTTATTTTTCCTCA